>PNEQ01029495.1:0-33227 GCA_003012365.1 Medauroidea extradentata | reverse complement strand
TCAACCTCGGGCAGCCAATAAACGGCGAGGTTCGCCCGTATCAAAGGAGCCGCCAATTCATTTCACGTCTGTATTACTATTTAGTCTGTGGTTATGCTTAGTCGTATAAAATGTGCGTAGTGCAAGGCAAGGCAATGTGTCACGCTCCTAAAAGTCATATTTTAAAGTAAATTGGTCTAAAATCTTGAATAAGGAAGAAATTAAGAAAATTTTAACAATACGAGTAATATGGGCTCCTTACAACACTTAGTGGCATTCGGCGACATTTTTAAAACTCAGCGTATTTCTTTCAGTGTACTACAGTAATGTTTCTTAAGTTCATGATTTTCCTCTTTAGAAACTGTTTTTTAATTAATTGGTTTAACCTTATTGACAGTGTCGCTCGTTACTTTTTTAAGTTTACGTGGATGTATTTTTGCGAAATACTGCTTTTGAACAAATACATAATTTTATGCATTATCCTGTGTGCACAACGGATGTACAAGTTGGCGGAAGTAGCACTCCTACATGCCCGGTAGGGCCTATTGTTTTATTGTTGGAGAATCATTTGTATTTTTTCTCGTGAACGATGCATTCTAAGCGCTTTCTATAGGTAGCTCGGGATAAAGGGAGCTTTTTTTAAACCCTAGTTACTTTTGTTTCGATTGTTTATAGTTTCCTGTCACTTTTTAATGTAAACAAAGCTACTTAATTAACCATCAATGTATATAGACTTTGTTGTACTTTAGAAGATGTCTGAAGCCACAGTAAATAATAATATACTTCAATTAATATTACAGACAAAATGGTCTTAAAAATTAATCACTTTATATCGCGAACCACGTATACAAGAGGAAAGTAAAAATAGTAAAAAAGTGTCAAAATCACCGCACGCGTCCAAAGTCACCCCTCTGAAGTGTGTATTATCAGTCTGGGAACACGGTGGTGCTAAGGCCTACATTGCTTGCTCACCACTTGTACACAACGCCTCTAAGCATAAAGCTGGGCAGAGGAGAGGCGGGAAGAAGGAACAAGTGACGCCGCGCGTATATATATCTCCCCCCCTCCCTTTTCCGTACCCTGGCGAACCGTGTGGCCCTCTTGACTTCAAAATTGACACAACAGTATGCCACCGTTAAACTGGGCCGAGTAGCAGACGCGCTGCGTACACTGGATAAAACTTCTTAAATAATAATGGAAGTTACTAACCCATAGGGCCTACACACTATATGTGACACTTAATACTTCAGTTCGTAGAGAGAGAGAGAACAAGTGTTGCGCATTGGCAGCGCCCGGTAGTTTTCACGAAAAGATTTTTGCAGCACTTTGTTTCAGTGCCTTACGTGCACACCTGCATCTCTGCTTTGTGGTTAGTGATTGGATGCCTTAACATACAACGTCTGGAGGTTAAACCCGCAAATCACAGGCGTGTTGTGTCACAGTACCCATGTACTGATTGGCACAGTAAAATGAATAATGACTCTGCACAAACACACTCTGCCAATAATCATGAAGTTGAGCTGCAGGTGTGCACGTAAGACGCTGAAACAAAGTGGGGCAAAAATCTTTTCGCGAGAACTACCGGGCCCTACGCATTGGCATTGGTACTTTATAAGGCTGGTATCACCAGTATGCATTATTTGACTGTTTTCTTAAAAATAAAAAAAAAGCATAGGAAGGCTAGTATTGATGCATGGAAGACAATTTTACCATACCTACTTCAACATTCGTATACAGTATAGAGACAACGGGTTTATAGCGGGAAAACTCAACTATTTTCTGGGTTTCAACGCACGTTCAGTTTATGAAAAGTTACTGGTTTTCGCTTGTACGTAGAGCTGTTGCCCAATCTGACTGAGCCAATCAGAAGCCCGCTATTGTAATATTTGATGCTTGTTATTGGTCTGCAGACAGCTACGTTGTGTCAGACGTACATCACCCAATCATTAGGGATAGGAAAATTTCGCGATTTCAGTGACTTGCAGGCTAGAATTCATTGTGCTATGCATATTCAAGCCCTGTCTATTCGTTCATCGTCTACTGTTCCACTGAGTAGCAGCTAGTTGACAAATGGTCTGGGCTTGAGTATGCACAGGATACTTGATTTCAACATGCAAGTCATTGAATTCGCGAAAATTTTCTGTCCCTACCAATAATATATTTTGCAAGAATCTACAGTTTTTTCAAGGGTATGTTGGCACAAAAATATTTCGTGATATATTTCGCAGATACATTCCAGGTCAGGTTGAACGCCAGTTATGTATACTTCATTGTCATATCTGTGACTTGCTGGCGGCAGTTACGAAACGCGTTTGACTACTGCAAGCCAGTTGTAAATACGGAAATAATGCGAAGTGCTATCGCTTGCTACCTGCTTGTACGGTTATAAGCCAATAGATAGAGATGGTGAAATTTCGCAAATTCAATTACCTGCATGTTAGAATCAAATATCCTATGCATACTCAAGTCCTGTTTAATCGTTCATTGTCTGCTGTTCCACCGAGTAGCAGCTAGTGGACAAATGGTCGGGGCTTGAGTATGGATAGGATATTTGATTCTAACATGCAGGTCATTGAATTCTCGAAATTTCACCATCTCTACCAATAGATAATCGATTGTGGCCAGTGGGTGTATAAGACTGACAAGTCTAGGCTGCTGCCAGATGAATCCGCGAAATTGACGCACCTCTAGTGATATACCAACATCTTTACTCATATACATCGGTATGCTAAGTTTACAAATAAACTATTACAGGGTAGAGTGCAGTAGAGGGCGAGTTTGTGTGACCGGGCGGTTTCGCCTGTGTACTTCTTCCCTCCGTAGTGCGTGGGAACACTTTGGCAGCGTACGTCGCCACTCGCGAACTTGGCTGTTGCAAGGCGCTCTTCCTGCGTCAGAAGTTTGCAACATCGCCCCCCCCCCTCCTTCTCTCTCTCTGCTGTTTGGTGTATTACCGGCGCTGCGAGTTATTTCCTAGTTGAGAAATCTCGAGGGAAGTACGTAATTGGGCCTCATCCTGAGTTGCAGCAACTGCAGGTGGCAGCGGCTCTACGACGATAAGACTGTCGCCAGTTGAACGCCTTGTGCGGCTCGGTTCCAGTCGCCGTTTGAAATTTTATAATTCTTAGATTTTTTAGTATTCTGAGAAGAAAAATGTTAAATCGGTGACTATACCTCAAATTCTATTTACCTTGAGTTACGATACAAGCATGGCAATAGAGCTAGTAATGTATAGTTGGGTCGCAATTTCTCGGGCAAATTATGCATATAAATATTTGCCATACATATTACGGCGTAATTATAAGTTCACATCTAAAACACAATTGCTGTACTGTAGCGAAATGTAAATAAAATTTAAGGTATAATCGCATATTTAACATTTTTCTTCTAAGAATTCCAAAAAAGTAAAAAACCATAAAATTCTATATGGCGACTGAAACCGAGTCCCTCTACTGGCTCATGGACGGCGTTGCGTCGTGTCACGCGTATTCTTTTTTTACGTGAAACAATTTAACTTATTCATATTACGTTTATATACGAAAAGAACACACACTTGAAACAATGCTTCTATGTTTTAAAAAATTCAGCACACTTGCTAGAAACATGATTTTCGGGCCTCTCAAAATGGCTAAAGACGGTTTTTTTTACACTGCTGTAACTCCGAAAATATTTCCTGAATTCGGATTGTGTAAAGCGCGAGGCATGCGGTAGTCTTTACTTCATGCTATCCAAAAATATAATATCAGGGTCACCGCTTGGAGTCCCATAGAAAAAATACTACAACAGAAACCTTGCACGCCAGTTTGGCTGTGAATAGAGGCGATATGCTTCCCGTCTAGCGTAGTACTCTGGCTCTTATCGCTCCGCTGTTCTTACGCGTCAAAGGTGGACATTTGACACTGCGAAGGAATCCTGGCAGCGAGGTACGGCTATTCTTTTTTTGATGTATTTGTTTAACGCACATTATATTGATATATTTACGAGAAGAACACGCACTTTAAACTATGTCGCTATAGTTTTAAAAATTCGGAACGTTTATTAGAAACATTATTTTCACGCACCTCAAAACGGCAAAAATGGCTTTTCCAGACTGCCGTATCTGTAAAATTAACAATCGGATTCGAAAATCACAGCTATGGAAACAAGTGTTACACTTTGAACTAAGCTGCTCATAAATAAAATAATGTGGTCACCGCTTACAGTCCCATAGGAATAAGGATAATAGCACAGCTCCTGCCTCACACAAGCGCAGCCTACCTCGCAGTTCAGCCGCTATCAACGATAGAGTGATAACTAGGGCCCGGTAGTTTTCGCGAAAACATTTTTGCAGCACTTTGTTTCAGTGCCTTACGTCCGCACCTGCAGCTCTGCTTCGTGGCCAGTGATTGGATGCCGTAACACCCAGCGTGTGGAGGTTAAACCCGCAAATCACAGACGGGATGTGTCAAAGTTAACCATGTACTGATTGGCGCAGTCAAATGAATAACGACTCTGCACAAAACCACTCTGCAAATAATCACGAAGTTGAGGTGCAGGTTTACACGCAAGACAATGAAACAAAGTGGGGCAAAAATCTTTTCGCGAAAACTACCGGGCCCTAGTGATAGACTATACATCTAAAATTATGATTGGCGGTGCTCAGTACCTCAACACTCTTTTGACCGATCACCATGGAAGTTAGCACATCTAAGACTTTTTACATGGAGAAGGTTTTTAAGCTATCCATTTTACTATAACGCTGCTAGATGGTGCTGCAGCGCATCAACTTCTATAAGGTGGTTCAGGATAAAGTGAGCATTCAAAAAATCCCTGCTGAAGTACTGTTTTCAGCCAATTCGTATCTTTCCGCGCGTAACAGCTGACGACGGGAAATGTCCAACTTCTCTGGACACGTCACTTGAAGTTTGGGCGTGTATAATAAATTGTGAAGTCAGTAGGAATCCGTACAGTTTGATAAAAAAAAGTGTATTATTTATATAAAACACAATTATTTCGGCTTGGGTTGCTTTTGTTTCCGTACAGTTGTTTTTAAATAGGTAAATACAGGAAACTATATTGCATAATTTTGTTGCCAACCATACGAGCAAACTAGAGTTAATGTTGAATTGTATGCAGAAACAGGTAGTGATATTTTTCAAGTGTTAAATCACCAATTTATTTAATTGTTTTAGTGTCATTGTTAAAACGGCGAAAATAATATTGCAATTGCAGCTGTGTTTATCTTGCATTCAATCCGTTTACCATAGTGTTACCAAATTTACCAACATTCAAATATCGCATATATGTTCATCCTAGTGCAAAAGAATACCTGGATTTATATCAGTATTCTATATTCAAATACCGGTAATATTTCGGTTTGTATATAAGAACTGCACGGTGAATACCAGGTTACTGTGTTTTTTATGGTACCGTTTATTTAGTTAGCGCCACTATTACTGTTTGTCATCATGGCGCGACACCTGTGCTCGCCCAAGAGTAAACCTGGCGACTATATGGGTCATGGATATATATACACTAGGACGGGTGTCGCCACTATCCGGAGCAGTGGGACACGTTTCCTGGGTGTGCGGTGTAATTAGAAGGTTTCTTGTCACAGCTGTTCACACAGAGCTGATACTGCTGGCTGTTAATATAATTTTCCGCTTTTTCAGTTGGACTACGCTCAACGCTGAGATTTACGCCCTTCTTCAGCTCATATAATTCATTAATATAGGGCCATGGCCATTAACTTTTCGTGAAAAGAAATTTGCCTCGGTTTGTTTCGTTGCTTTACGTGCACATCTGCAGTTCTGTTTCATAGTCAGTGATTGGATGTTTTAACTGTCACATGTCTTGATCTGCAAATCACAGACGTGTTGTGTTGCAGTAACCTTATTGTGATAGGCTCAGACCAATGAGACACGTCACTTCACAGAGACACGTAAGGTAGGCTACTGAAACAAACTGAGGCAAAACGCTTTTCGCGAAAAGTTCACGGCCCTAGTCATGAGCAGAAGTTCGGAAATTTCGCGAACTCGCTCGAGAAAGAGTTTAGTCTCGAACTCCTGTGATTGTCAGTTGCCTTTACGATTGGTAGAGCCCGAAAAAATTCGCAGATTCAATGACCTGCACTGTTCTGCGCATACTCAAGCCCCGACCATTTGTTCATTAACAGCTACTCAGTGGAACTACAGAGAATGAACGAATAGATGGGAATTGAATGTGCGTAGGACAATAGATTCTAGCATTTTTTAATTTATTCAATCATCATTCTGTAAAACCCCTTTCATGACAAGGTCATTGGGGCGTAGAACTTGTCAAAATTGTAGAGATACAGAACATATTTACATATTTACATCTTATGCATAAACATTAGACAGGTTAAATAAATATAAAAATTATAAAGAAATTAAAACATTATAATAATATACATTGTTATTGTGCTTTGCATATGTTAATGTGAAACATTAAACTTACGTATTCACACACACAATATACATACAGGATAGTGTAGTTGTTACAATTATAATTATAGGCAGCGTGTCTTTGCATGCAGTTCATTGAATCCGCGAATTTTTCCGGGCCCAAGCGATTGGGTAGCAGTCGTGCATTGAAATACTTTACCTCGTGTACTGCTGGCTACTTACTTGAGAAGCGGTCAATGGCAAGTACCTGGGAGCAGAGATGCAGGAATATGGAATCCAGTCAACACGTCGAACCCGCAAAATTTCCGGGTCTTTAGTCATGACTAGGGCCATGATTTTGTTGCGAAAAGATTTTTGCACCACTTTGTTTCAATGCCTCACGTGCGCACCTGTAGCTGTGGCTCGATGTCAGTGATTGGACGTTTTTATCAGCCTGAGTCTTGGTTCTACCTGCTACTCACAGATCCATGGTATCGCAATAACCTAGTTCTGATTGACTCTGTCAAGTGAACGACTGCCCTATACAAAGACACGCTGCCAATAACCACGAAGCATATGTGCATATGTGCATGTAAGGCTCTTGAACAAGTTGGGG
Source organism: Medauroidea extradentata (assembly GCA_003012365.1). Classification (NCBI taxonomy): domain Eukaryota; kingdom Metazoa; phylum Arthropoda; class Insecta; order Phasmatodea; family Phasmatidae; genus Medauroidea; species Medauroidea extradentata. The sequence goes on along the minus strand of PNEQ01029495.1, from coordinate 26,249 downwards.
CAAAATTCTTGTGGAAATCACCGGTCCCTAATTATAAGTAGGGACAGGAAAGTTTCACCAATTCAATGGCCTGCATAATAGAATCCATTGTACTGTGCATACTCAAGTCCCGTCTATTCGTTCATTGTCTGCTGTTCCACTGAGTATAGGCAGTTCGGAATAAAGTGAGCAGTCGAAAAAGCCCTGCTAAAAATCTATTTCCAGCCAATTCGTATCTTTCCGCGTGTAACGGCTAACGATGGGAAAAGTCTAAGATCGTGGGACTCGTCACTTTATGTTTGCGCGTGTAAGATAAATTGTTCAGTCGATAGGAACATATATAGTTTGATAAAAAGAAGTTTATTAATTATATAAAATAAAACTATATCGCTGTCGATTGCTTTTGTTTCAGTATTGTGGTATTTAAATACGAATAAACACGGAACTATGTTGTGTTATTTCGTTGCCAACCATACAAGCAGTAAAGTGACTATCAGTAATGTTGAATTATATGTAGTAACAGCTAGTGGTATTTTTCAAAGGTTAAATAATTAGTGTTCACTTTATTCCGAACGGCCTATAGCAGCTAGTGGACTAATGGTCGGGGCTAGAGTATGCATATGATAGTGCATTCTAACATGCAGGTCACTGAATTCACGAAATTTCCTGTCCTTAATTAGGCCTATACGCTTTGTAATAGAGACGGCGACACAGTGTATATTTCGTATATCCCCACGCTTCAAAGTTTACCAATGGATTACACAGATTTAAAACTAGCCAAACTTTTTAAATTCCTGCTTGCTTATTTAATGTATTGCATCGTCAGCTAAAATATGCGAGACGCATAATTGGTAGAGATGATGGTACATTGTGAAAATGTTTTGTGCCAACATACCCTGCAAAACGCTGTAGTTTACTGCAACATATATCATTCGGTGGTATACATCTGACACAACGTAGCTATCTGCAGACCAATAACAGGCATCAATTATTACAATATCGGGATTATTATTGGCTCTGTCAAATGGGGTAACAGCTTCACGTAATCGAAAGCCAGTAATCTTCTGGTAAGCTGAACGTGCGTTGAAATCCAGCAAACAGGCAAGTTTTCCCGCAATAAACCATTCTTAGAGATGATGGAATATCGCAAAAATGTTTTGTGCCAAAGTAGCCTTGAAAACACTGACACAACGTAGCTGATCGCAAAAATGTTTTGTGCCAAAGTAGCCTTGAAAACACTGACACAACGTAGCTGTCTACAGACCAATAACATGCATCAAATATTAAAATAGCGGTATTCTTATTGGTTTAGTCAAGTAGGGCAGTAGCTTCGCGTACAAGGAAAATCCAGTAATCTTTTGATAAGCTGAACGCACGTTGAATCCTAGCAAATAGTCAAGTTTTCCCGCGATAAACCATCATCTCTAACCATTCTCTAACTGTAAGTCATGAAACCTGTAGTACAGTAACAGTATACGTTTTCGAACCTCTTGTTTATGTAATATTTTTTGTTCCTATAGAAGTAAGGATGTTCCTCCAAAATAATTACACGCAATTTTGCAACAACCTGTAGAAAGTTAACGCAGTCCAGTCACATGTGGTAACGTGTCGGGCAAGGCAGCTTTGTACCAGCAGCTTAGTTAAATTTAAAATTATGGATCGAATATTTACTGTTGTGTCCGCGAAGAACAAATTTGTTACTTACGAAAATTTCTCAGTACTTGAAGACTAGCTTACCATCTTATGAAAGATAATGCCCGGCACAATGTTACTTCATACTCGTACATCGCTGGATTAAAAATATTACTTAAAAATTTGTGGGCGTGATCCCTACAGACCTATCTGAAAATTCGAATTAATTATTGAAACACCTGTTTAGCTAATTTTCCTCTTGGATAAGAATATACACTTATTTAAGAAGAGACGGAATATTTATACATGCGTGTAACGATGAAGACTGAATATTTTTAGCTTTTTAGTAAATGACGAATTGCAAAGCCTCGCAGAAATGTTAGGGGCGCTGATATATCTGCGAGAAATAATACATAGGCGTGCGATGCCAAACTGGATTTACTTTTGTTTACAATTATTCCATTCGCGATGTTCTTTTTGTGTTGTCTTCGTTCTTGTTCAGTATTGTCGTTATTTTCAAGCACATGCGATTTGGCGCAACGGTAAAACATTGGACTTGCTTTCAGAAGTACCTGGGTTCGACTCCCGGTTCCGGCTATCCTGATTTGGATATTGCATATTTTACAGATATCGCTCTAGGCGAATACTGGGATGGTGCCTTAAAGACATGTCCGATTTCCATCCCAGTTCATGTCATTGTGAAGAATTGTAGCCGTCTATAATGACTTCACTGTCGAAGAGACGGGAAGGCAGATAAAAACAATAGTTTTGTTCTTCTCTATCAGTTTTGGGTTCGTTTTCCATTACATACCGACTGTGTTTCTATTTCGGATTTTATACAGTTGTCAAAAGCAGCTAATTATGGCTCCCTACCTATTTTTGTTTTATTTTTTAGTTCTTAGTTGTGGTATTGTGGGTTTTCCACATCATGGGCAACGTTCGCACACAATGGCTTATGTCCAGAATATTAGTTCAGTTTGTCAGTACATTAAATGTTAAGGATCCTCCCTAGTTAATAAATTAGCACAATTTTAAGATGCTTTATTTATTCCAGTTTCTCACAGAATACTATACTTTCGACAGTATAATTTTCTGATGCAAGTCTTAGCTTTAATAGGTGAAATATTGCAATGTAATTTTGTTTATAGTACATTATTCTGTCGAACAAGTTATTAACTAATAATAACCTAGATGTATCCTTTGTGAACACATGTCTGTATTAAAATCGCATTATTGACTTATTTTTCGTGAAAATAACCCACTAAAAGCGAAGCGTGTTTTCGTATTTTCTGCTCCTTTTTAAGTTCTGCACTCAGATACCCTCCCCGCCGGTCAATGCCCCCCTAATCGTGGTTCCCACTCCTCAGGGCGCCTTCTCTGACGAAGACATAATGTACGTCCGTCGGCCGCTTGCTCCTGTCTCGTCCGATTCCACTATACCCCTGATATACTAATTCTTTGTTTTAAAGTCGTAATATTTGTTTTAGAGTATAAATCAAAAATGTTTGAAGAATAATTTTAATGTATGTGTTATTTAACATGTTTGCACTAAATTTGTTTTATGTGTTAAATGCAAAATTAGAACAGAAATGTTGAACACACACATTAAATTGGTTCTTCAACAGACTTATTTTATTTATACTCTAAAACAAATATTACGGCTTTAAAACAAAGAATTTGACGTCAGGGGTATAGTGGAATCTTAAGACCATGCATGCGCACCTTATTTTACTGCTTACGCGGTAATTATTTTTAAGCTTATAGGATAGCAGATATCAAAAGTCAGTTTGACAGTTTTGTTCAAAATTTTGGCTAATTCCTTTCAAGACTGTAATTGCCAGTCTTTTAACTAATTATGTAACTAACGAAATTTATATTAGTTGATTTTTTAGTCGAGAGTATAGTTTCTCTTCTTGAGTACACAGTACAAATTTTCTTGTACTTTTACAGGTTTTTTGGAAACCAGTTTCCTAAAACGTTTTTTGTAACACTACGAAAATATTTTGTAAAATTTACACAAATCTTGTATATTTACACATTTCTTTGTATATTAAAAAACATTTCTGTAAATCTACAAACAAATGTTGTATATTTACAGCTAATATCTGGTTCATTTTACAATAATTGCTTGTAGTGTTATGAATTTTTTTTGGAAACTAGTTTCCAAAAAAATTTTGTGAAAGTACGAAATGTTTTGTAAAATGTGAAAGGTCTTCTAGGTTTATTTTGTTTCAGTTCGAAAAATCTGCTCATTAGCATTATTTTACTAGTTCCCAAAGTTGTTTACGATATTTGTAACCACTTTAAAAGGTTTCTGATATCTTATTTTTATTATCTGACTGCAATGTTCTGATATTACGTTACAAGAATTTCCTTGTAAATGCACAATTTTTTTTACTGTGTAAAATAAGCTTAAAGAACAAATATCACAATACCATCAGAAACAAGGAAGCATGGGCTTAAATGGGTACTTTTGAACTATTGATTTTTCCCCCTCCTTTACGATATTATGTGTCTCTCCTTGCCGTGGTACAATAAATGTTGCAGTAATGCACAGGTAATAGATTTCAACCTGGTCAAACATTAGCACATTATGCTATAATAGACTACATTTTTTGACAAGGCGGCTTTAAAAGTGTTCTCTTTACCACGGACAACATATGCAATCTTACCATCTTCACCGTCCCTCCAGCTGAGAGCAGGTTTCTCGACATCACTCCAGGCGCGTGCTGGGATGGCTCCGTCATAGGCCATGGCTGATTCCTCTTCCAGTGCAGAGTGTAATGGGGTGCGAAATCTAGCATGGCAGTACTTAGTTTCTGTAAATCTCTGTATGTCGAGCAGTGCCACTACTAGACAGTTCTGGCACTGGCATAATGCGCCTACTATCTCCCGGGGATAATTAAGGCTCTGTTGGCAGTGGCGGTGCTTCTTGTCACATTAAATTGCCCAAGTAGTTGTGTTGCTGAATGGCTCTGGATACCTTTGAGAATTTCGTGCGCAGGAGGTGTTAGTAGTTTGTTTGGTTTATTTTGGCATGCGAATTTACATCACTTAGTTCCTTTCCCCAATTAGAAGTCTTGCGTGTTTTCCTGCTCTTTTCTTGCAAGTATATTGCGTCACTTCAGAAAATGCGCTGCTAGCGATTTTTTTAAATACGATTTGTCTTAACAGAAGTAATGTAGAATGATAAACCAAAATGTACTTGTTCAAATGGAGTAAGAAATGTTTAATGTGCGGCGAGAAAAGTGGCGTCATCCTGCAAATCTTAGTACTGACAATCTGCTTGTAAAAAAGGAGTTGCAGCAAGACGGGTCACTGCACATCTGGCGTGGGCACTATCCCAGTTTACTCGTCATCGCGAGGACCAACTATTTACTCTCTGCACAACAAAAGTTACGATTTCATGTTGTTCTAAAAATGAATATATGCATATAACTAAATGGGGGGAAAACTTACGAAGTCATCTTTAAACAGATAAAACATGTGACGGGCAAACATATATCTGAAGTTGGGGAACCAATGACTGAGAATAAAACATATCTCTGAAGTTGGGGAACCAATGTGTCATGATAATTTCATTACGTAAAAAAGCCATTTCTAAATACCACGCATATTTAAGGTGGTCAGTTACGATTACACGGATCAAAACAGTAAAGCTATGCAATTATTATTTAAATACAACCCTTAACGTATTCTGTATTTCCTACATAGCTTCATTTTAAAATTATTAACGTAGCATTTATGTTATGGGTAAATTTAACTAAGAACACTATTTTAAGGAAACTTCCCTCTTAAATAAGGGTTGAACACAGACACGAGCTCCAGGAACAGAGAATCGCAGGTGGACGCAAGGGGAAGCCCGAAGTATCTGGCAAGCCATCAGGGTGCAACAGCCAGAAGGCTAGGAGCTATAAATAACCGCGTGCATCTCCGGGGTTGGCCGGAACGTGAATAGCCCTTGGCGCCACCAGGACATGCTTCATAGCGTCGCGTCGCCTGACTCACCTCGCTACCCGTTGTGGGGTGAGCCTTGGAGGTGGCCACGAGACTGAAGTCAAGTTGAACACCTTGCACATAGAGGCTAGGAGGCAAGCAGTGAGACTGCAAGGGTCGCCCTTAGCCCCAGCGTCATCACAGGTTCCTATCGTTCTCTTAGTGTTCTGATTACATGACATTCAGAGCGGTGACACTAGTATGTTAGATATACGTCTGACGAGCCCAAGTTTCTGTAAGGAAATAAATACATAATTGATCCGAACGAAACTGAAAATAACAATTTAAAAAATTCAGTGACAAAATGTCAATTATAATTCAGGTAATTGAGATTTTCTTTTAAACAAGAATTTTATGCAACATATAATTGGATTAGCGGATACTGGACACAGGAACCTAACTTTTGTGGTTTTCATTCCATCCAAAGTATTTAACATATTTTCACAATGTCAGTCGTCATAGTTTTGTCTGAACATAACATCAGTTTAATTATTATTATTTTTTTTTTGTTTTAGTGCCATGCATTGTATTGGTAATTCAGGGTTCCTCTCATTGTTATGATTAACGCTGTCTACAGTCCCAAGAAGCCTTGTGTACGTCAGTGGGAAGACATGCATTTCGGAGATTTAACACGACAGTCAGTCGACCTACAAACAGACGGCGAGTCATGTCTTTGTGTTGGCATGGAAGGCATGTATTTTTGTCTTAGCTAATGTATTTTTTCTTCACTTGGGTGCCAACGAAGGTTCTGCCCAGTGCTACTTCTGAGATTTCGAGAGCGGTTCCGCCAGACTTTTAAGAAGTGATGACAGCTAACGCAGCGAGTTCAGAATATCTCAAAAGACTGTCTTGTTGTGGGTGAGTTGTGTGAGGATATTGTGCAAACCGCGCTGCTTTGCGCGAATAACGATGATTACAATCTAAATAAACCCTCATGTTGGGAGACTTGCCATTACTGCAGTAAGCAGTAAGCTCGATTTGGTGTCTATAGGCTTCAAAGACCTGCGAAGTTTCGTTACTTGTGGGCATCATTCTTTGCGTACCGTTTACAAGAATTATAAAATTTTAGCTACAAGTACTCATATTCTAAATCGGCATGAGTGAGTATTTGCATATTATTAGTTGGTTTTTCGTGGATTCCTGATGTAGCGGTTTCAACAACATAAATAGGAGGTCAAAAACCAACGATAGTAACTGCATATTCACTAATTTATAGTTAGATTGCAGTCATTCCGAAAATGAATAGGCGAATATTCAGTTTTCGATTTAGTGTGAAACGGTTATACAATGTAATTAGAGGTTCCGAAATGACTCGAGATTTCCTGGGATATTTATAGCACTTAAGAGTTGTGATTAATATTATGGTCTAACCCATAATTTTTAGTGAAAAGAATTTTGCAACAATTTGTTTCACTGCCTTACGTGCACATCTGTAGCTCTGCTTCATGTTTATTGGCAGAATGTATTTTAGGCGTTGCTCATTTGACTGTGCCAGCAGGAATAAGGTTACTGCGACACCACACGTCTGTAGGCCTAATATGCGGGTAGAACTCAGAGGCATTGAGTGTTAAAACATCCAATCACTGACCATTAAGCAGAGCTGCATATGTGCATGTAAGGCATTGAATCAAATTGTTGCAGGATTCTTTTCACCAAAAATCGTTCTTTAACTATGGGTTATCTTCGTAGAGCTCTCTTTAAATGAAGAATTTCTATTAGTGTGGCAATGCCTCCAGATTTATGACATTATTTGAAGTTAATCGTGCCCAAATGCAAAGCATAGTTGTTCAATGTTTTTTTTTTTGTGACTTGAATAAGTTGTGTGAACGATAGGAGAAAAAGAATAGCTAATATATTGTTAAAACTCTAAAACGACAGTATAAATCATACAATATGGTTTTCTTTTTGTGTTTCGCGATTTCTATCATTATACGTAAATTGTCATTGGATATCCTGATAGACAACAATATAAACAATTTATTGGCAGCTAGAGTATTTTACTTTCAGACTGTGGGGGTTTGACAAATTGTAACATAACTGTAGGCTGTAAACCAACAGTTAATGTCGCGTGTTCTGCCCCCCCCCCCCCCCCCAATCCCCTCTTGGTGTGGCCGCGCTTTGGAATGTGCGAGGTGCCTCTCCATGTTGAGTCGCGCTTTGGAATATGTTCAGACGTGACACAGACGTTTGGAAATGTAATCCATACATTTGCCTTTTCTATTATCTTTCCCAATACATAACCTATAGTTTTGAACACTAATGTCTGATAAATACGTATATATTTCCCAACGCTGGACTGGAAGGTCATCGACATAAGAAAAAAAATTTCTTTTTTAATTAATGCTTTACCTCTTGTCTCTTCGTGCTCGTCAAGAAAATAGTTTGCTAACCACGATACATTTTCAGGGTTATACCCATACATTATTTTGCAGTTACTGTCGGTACTGCTTTATACAATTTCGTCTTCCGCAAACCTTGAAAATTCATAAATTCTGCCTTTGAAAACAGCTAATATCTATATCTGGGTTTTCTCAATACCAGACTCTGTAAATTGGAGTATAAACTTAACAAATTAAGTTTAGGTTTTCGTTATTCATATCACTGTGGAGTTTAAATTCAGTGGTTGAGTATTTCCCCCACTTCCCGAGTATCTTCGCAGTGTTGAATGTATACCTTAGGCCCTATTCATATGAAATCTAGTTTATACTCTAAAAATTGTGAGCAAAAGTATTTGCTCACTTTTATTCACACCACCCATTGTGTAATACAAATGACAAGCATTTTAAGGGGGAGTGTTAGACAATTTTATTTTATTGCAGTTTTTTAGCCAAAACATTTATTCTAATTGTATTATCAAAATTTTATCTTTGCTAAAGCATGGGATATATCCTTGGTAAACTGCTTGACGTAATAATAATGAAATATTTCATTAATTTGTCTTGTAAAATCATTGCAAGTGAATTATAGATTAACTTTCAAGAATCCCCTCGCAATGATTCTGCATGACAAATTAAAACAAAAATTCCATTATTATTTATGTCAAGCAGCTTATCATGAATATATCCTATGCTTTGCCGAAGAAAAAATATTGATAATAAAATTTGAGTAAATGTTAGGCTAAAAATTGAAATTACAGTAAAATTGTTTTAACGCTCCCACTTAAATACTGTCGGAAATTTGGTATCCAATAATCACCTCCTTTTATCTGAACTATCATTAAAGTTTTTTTGATTACCTAACTATCAGGTTTATTTAACTTGTTCAATTGTAATATTGTATTTTTTAATGCATTAATGTAGTAGTTATGTGTATGAAATTACTAATGCTTTATGTTCACCACTATAATCACGATGTTGGTAAATACATAGGCCTACTTTAGTATTTTCTTGACTTTGCACTTGAAATAATCGGATACGGTGGATTGTGACTGTTTTCAATGTATGTATGCTTCCATTACTGATGGCTTTATCTTCCGTTCAATATATTACCTTTCACACCGAGGGTGTTTCGCAGTGGACACGCATTCGGAATGACCTGGGTGCGTCTCCAGGTTGTGACTTCCTGATTTTGGTCTTGCATGGATTTTCCGAAATCACCCCAGACGTGTGCTGAGATAGTTCCTCGATTAAGGCCATGACTGCTTTCGCCCTTGCTCTTTGTTCTCTGGGACACTGGTTTCATCTTTGTTGAAGAAACATTAACGTACCTTGTCATTAACTTAAAGGGTATGGAATTGTAAGACGTTTGAACTACGCGTCACAATTGGATGGGACTTCGTAGCTGAGTAGATATTTTATTAGCGAACGTTCATTAATGCAGCACTAGGTGGTAGTATGTTTTGTTATCAAGTACGAAATTAAAAACTGGTTTTAGTAAATTATTGGCTCCATAAAAATGGAAAGCTTAAAATTTTTTTATAATTTTAATATGACAATATCCAGGTCTATGTAATAACCGAATTAAAAAAAAAAAAAACACTCGCTCTTTTATGCGAAAATAATTTTAGCACCCGTAAATTGCTGCGCGAGAAGTTTTCAGATAGTATAATTTTTTTTTAAATTAAAATGCGAGTATTTTAATTCGGTTATCATAGAGGCCTAGATATTATCATATTAAATATTATAAAAATGAAAGTTTTCCATTTTTGTAGATTTTTGTGGTTTCAAATCCCTACTTTTCTAAAACCTGATTTTAATTTTTTACTCGAAAGTAAAGCATACTACCGCATAGCATAAATGAACGTCCGTTGATAAAATATCTACTCGAGGAAAAATTCTCATCGAATTTTTATGAGTAGTTAAGATTTTTATTGACGATTGAGTATTCCAGTCTTCCGCTCGAAATTTTACCTTTCCACACCCCTTAAGCGCTGACCAAAATCTCTTCTCTCAATCACGTTCTTATCTCGTCATTGGCGTATTCCCATCTGAACTGGGCCAATGAAAACTGGTGCACTGCTGCTGAATACTTGTAATTCGTCTTCAAACAACTACATAATCATCCTCCTATCATACAAGGCGCAGACCACTACGCTGTTGTGCAATATACTGTGACACGGGATTCTTGCGATTTTATACTCTCTAAGTATCAAGTTGAATATTTTCGTGACCAGCATAGGTGTAGCGTGACTCTAAATTTATTTGGGGGGGGGGGAAGGCACATTACCTAGTATTTTTAGCAAAACCACAAATAAAAAGTGTAAATTTACAAGAACTTGCTGAAAATGTATAACTACGTAATACATAATTCAATATAAATATTGGCTAGAAATTTCATTAACCTTCTGTTAAAAATAACATAAAAAGTAAGTATTTTACAGGAATTATCATAATTTTTTAAAACTATTTTGAAGTTGGAGGAGGGGCACGTGCCCTCTGTGCTCTTCCCCCCTCCCCCCAGGCTACGCCTATGATGACGAGCATATCCTTAATGCTCTACCTACCTACTATTCCATTTCACCGGATACCGACCTAGATTCAAACATTGTACAGTAACCTTCCACGCTATTTGTTTGTGACAGTGTTGTCATATGTGTTCCCACGGCCGGGTTTCGACGTCACGTGTCATTCCCACACACTTGAGTTACATCCCGCCGGTATCGTATACGCCTGTGGGACAACACGTTGACACTGGATACACGAGCGATGAAAAACTTCACTACATGAGACCGCGAGAAGGTGGCCAGATTCTTCGTGGTTGTTCTTTACTGCTGCAGGCGACCATGATGACGCATACTTTAGTTTACAGTGTAGATCGTCGACCTGTTTTAAATTAAATACCAAATAAGAGGACAACAGAATGTAATGAGCATCCTTACATTAAGAGACGGGTACCAGCGGCCGACGGATGTACAATTTGAGCAATAGCTGCCCGTGTTCTAGTTTGAGAAGGCACCCTGAGGGATCACAACGAAGGGGCGACTTTTACCGGAGATGAAGTATCTATGAGTATAGAAGAGGAAAAAAATATATACAGAAAATACGAAACCATTCGCTTTTAGTCGGATTTCTCTCAAAATAATATGTAACTAAAGTGTTTAATACAGAAGTGTGTACACAAAGGATGGATCTAGGTAGCTATAAGTAAATTATTTGTTCTACAGAAAAATATGTATTATATACAAATAGGGTTATTAATTATAGATTATGGTTATTCGCCGGAAAACTTTACTGTTTGCTGGTTTTCAACGCACGTTCAGCTTATGTAAAGATGACTGGCTTTCACTTGTAGTGGAGCTGTTGTCCTATTTCACTGAGCCAATAAGAACCCCGCTTTTGTAATATTTGGTGTCTAATCATACATGTCACAAGGACTACAGTGTTTTCAAGGGTATGTTGGCACAAAAAAATTTTCGTGCTTTACCATTGTCTCTAGTTATAATATTTCACTGAAATCCTATTTTTTGATAATCGCCTTGATATGCCTGTAATAAACCTTCGACTCTACCAGGAAAGATATGACTTTTATCTTTCCTTCAAAATTGTTTTACTGCCGAAGGTGTGTTATTCTTTGAGAAATTAGAATAAACAAATTATCTTAAAACTGTGCTAATTTACTAACTAGGGAGACTGCTTGTTAACCGTGGCATATTCACTCTTTCCGGCCCTGATTCCGTTAATGAAGAGGTTGTATGTGCCGCTTGGTTGTAATGAAGATATCGTCTTTTGCTTGATGTTTCAAGCTATAATTAAGCGCGTACCTTCCTGGCTGTTTATCGACCACTATGTAATGGAATGTACGAGTTACTAAGTTTTAAAAAAATCGTTATACGTGTTACCAATGCACTGATAATATTAAAAGCAAATACCTGTCAGGACAGAGTTTTTGGGTACTTTCAAAATATTACTGCCATTACAAAGTAGGTTTTCGAGCCCTCCTTAACTGTTCAAAAAATTTTTTGCTCAGTTACCTCGTGAAATTTTCAACCCATATGTTGGTGTTATCGAGTATTTTTACTGGATGGAATACTCAACTGTTCGTAGTTTTCTGGGTTCTTAAAAAAACTGTTTTAAAGATCCTGTAGCAACGTGCGTCGTGTCGAGATGAAAGAATCAGTGGTGGCATATATGTAGCTTGGACAAATTTCTGCATCTCCTTGAATTTAGTACCACATGTAATCGTCCTTGCGTTGGCTAGGATATTTGCATACGTATACGTTTCCTTAAGATCATATTGCCATTGCTGCAATGTGCAACAGTTTTCAAACATTGTACATGTGAAAAAATAATTCTATTTCCTGTCTGAAGGGTTTCCTGAAATCCAGGTGAATGCTGGGATGGTTCATTAATACAGATCTGGATCGATTCATGTCCAGCCCATGCCCTCGGTACTCCCCTACAAAGGCTTTGTGATGCTGGAAGGTACTTAACACGACAAATAAATATACAAGAATTAGACAGATATGTTTTGTAAACACAACGTGTGTTTCGTATAGATCTAAGCAGAGAGAAACGGCTGATCTATATTATTTCATGGCCGTCAGCCATGACCTTGCTGCCAGCTCTTCAGCTATGTTTGCTCGAGACATCTCCAAGGAGCTTTGAAAGTGGCGACCGTGGGGCAGACAGAGGATCACCATCACGACATGACACGACTCAAGCCGGCCAAGGTCCCTGAGAGTTCGGTTGGTAATATGCCATGATCGTAAACTCAAGACAGTATTTCGGGAGCGTCTACTACAGGCTAGGTTCCCGGTCAGATGTTGCTATATGTGGGATACGTTTTTTTTTCCACTCTGGCGTTTATACTGGATTTTGAAGAAAAAATTCCATGTCGATATTTTGGAGGAACATTCCTCACATCTAAATGAACAAGAAATGTAATATTTAATATTAGTCCGAAAGTGTACAATTTCTGCATTACAGTTTACAGTACATGCGGTGGCGGCTCATGGGTTGTTGCCAGGTGGGGCTGCAGATAGTCGGAACTGTACACTCTTGATGAACGCACCGTAGACCAACGACCATGATATATTTGCAAGCTACTAGATCTGCTGTGACCACTCAGTAGTAAGGGGCACCTGCACATCAGCGTGTCAGTGGCTGTAGAGTCAACCAGCGCACAACCCTGTACAGCTCTTGGCAACTGCAGCCCTACCTGGCAACAACCCACGAGCCGCCACTGAGTACATGATGTTTAGTGCATATCGTGTGGGATCGGCCGTGTAATTGTGGAATGTAATTTGCAGCTATTAGAGGCATTTCCATTCTAGAGGAGTCGTATTTAATTGGATGGTAGGCATTGGCCGATATAGCATCCCTCAGTAACGTGTATCAGCATGCGCGCCATCCAACGCAAATCGTGAGACCTGTAGTAAAGTAGTGTGTGTTTTGCGCCTATGTTCATATATTTTTTGTTCCTCTAAATGTGAGGACCGTTCCCCAAAATATTGACATGCAACATCCTGTACTGTGCCGTATCTAGTCGAGGAGTACTTTAGTTCTCGGTAATCGAAGACTTGGTCTTCGAAGGGCACCAGTGGAAATGAAGGTCGAGATATACGAGTTTTATCGAGTTACGACGACATTGGCTTTCCTAGATTATTTTTATATAGTACAGTCACGGATAAGTGAAGACGTTTTAAGGTAGCCGCGTGGATGGAGGTATTTTGCGTGTACGAGGCCTAGAATCGTGGAAGCGGTAAGGACGACACGGAAGGCGCATCACACTAATCGTAACCTCTAGGCGCATACACCTGACACGACGTAGCTGTCTGCAGACCAGTAACAGACATCAAGTAATACAACAGCGGGATTCTTATTGGCTCAGTCAAATAGGGTAACAGCTCCACGTTTGATATGCTAAACGTACGTTGAAACCTAGCACAGAGTTTTCTCTAACTATGGGTGTCACAACCACTTCTGCCGTCGTGAAGAAATATTTTTCTTTTCGTCAACACTCGAAGTAGTCAAAATATCGCTGACACGAACGTATACAAAACGCTCAAGTTTGACTACCAGATAAAACACGATAAATCACATTTAAAAGGTGGCAAAGGTGCAATTCGGGTTCAAGCATTAAAAAAAAACTAAAAACAGCATCAGATAAAACTTGTATACTTTTTCCTGGATTTGCCTTTTTTCCTTATGATTCTACTAACACAGAAGCATGCAAAATGCTGTCCATTTTTCCTAGAGTGAAAAATAAAAAACTACTTTAGTTAGGGACCCCTGTTTTTCGCGAAAGAATTTTACCTTGCGCGCACATCTGCAAATCTGATTCAATGATTATTGGTAGCGTTTATATGTGAAGAGCTGTATCTCATTTGACTGAGCCAATTACAATAACGTTCCTGCAACACCACTCGGCTGTGATTTGCCGGTAGAATCTCAAGGCTAATAAGCGTTAATGTATCCAATCACTGACCACGCAGAACTGCTGATGTGCACGTAAAGAATCCAAACAAAGTAGGACAAAATTATTTTCGGGGAAAACAAGTGTCCCAAGATATAGTCCACGTTATTTCTCAACGCACCTAGTGTTGAAACAGTGAATGCCATGTATTACCTCGCAAACATTGACCACTACAAATAATTAAAGCGAAGAAAGTAATACTAAACATAACTTCCTTTATAATCTGGGTGAATAGTTCACAAACTGCACGTTTTTAATCAGGAAATCATGGGAACATTTTAGTAAATTCCCTTATAATTATAAAAATATAATTTCATTAAAATAACAAAGCTGAAGCTGCAATATGTATGGTATTGGAACCAAGTGCGAGATATCCGTTCTTTATGTTGCACTGTCTCCATAACGGTTTTTGCAATTTATTCTCCGTAAATGAGTTCATCATAGGTAATTACTGGAGGCTGTAAGCTTGTTTTCCGAACTACAGCGTTCACTAAAGGGGTTAGGTTTTATGCCACTGCCATAACTGTTCTTGCGATCGTTATGTAAAAATTCTAAAGAGCTGATTTTCCCGGCCAAGTAACGTTGGATTTCTTGCGAAATATTGTTAGTAAAATTTTGTGGGTGAATGAAGATCATACAAATTTAGTTCCAACGAGTTCACACACGTCCACTACACAATGTTTTTCTTGCTTCAGAATTAGTTCATAGCCATGGCAGGTACCAAGTAGCCATTATAATATAAAATAAAATAGGGCTGACGTTTACCTGGAGTTCGCAAAAATAATCCCGCCAGAACATTATTATTGTATTTATTTTAAAAACTTTTAATTCTAATGCATGTGTGCTTTGGTAATGACGATGTGTGGTTTCTCTGAATTGCTCTCCATGCACCACAGATTAATTTTCTTTTTATGTACCTCGGTGGTTCAGGTCACATGACGACGGCCTATAACGACCAATAAGATCACTGTTCAGTGCAATTTGCAGTCTTGCTTATATATGTATACATTCGTGCTTATATACATACGTGTATATACATACATAGATACATATATACATATACATATATACATATATACATACTTATATACATAGATACATATATACATACTTATATACATATACACACATTCATGCATACATACATATACATACATACATACATACAAACACACATACACATATGTATTCAGCATATTTCGCGCAGGATATAGCGCAAGAATTTCTCGTACAAGGTCGGCATCTTTGCACTAGTTGAGCTGCCATTGGAACCAGCTTCATGAACGCCCCTTGCAGTGGGCACTGCCCGACTACCACGCTGTCGTGGGACCCTGCATGCGGGGCGACTCCCTTTTTACCACGAGCTATTCCTGTTCTGGCGACGCTCTCTACCTGCCAGCAGAACACCCCACAATACAGAAGAGCAGCAGCCAACTGCAAGACGCGCGCACCACCAGCGTTACACCGACTCGCGGCAAGCAATATTGCGCCGCGGATTCCTATTTACGCAGGTTTTGCGAATACTTTTTTTTAAAACTCTAATGGTAGTAGATACAGTAAACCCGTCAAATAGATGACTAGAAAAAATGTTTGCTATCTAGATTTTTCTGCTTTAATTATTGTCTAGTTAAATAATCTACTTAAACTATTTTTTTAAAGTTTATAGTTAGCCCAAATGGTGTAAACGTTACAGAAAAACGTTCATAATATACATTCGAAACATATGTGACGGTTTCACGATTATTCATAAAATAATATTAGCAAAATCAACATAATTGGCACCCGTGGTCTTAAGAATGTTAAGGTGGCAAAAATGCATAATTTTTATATTTGTACGACACAGTGTCGGTCTTGTGACTACATTTTCCACTCACAAAATTTTTTTAGCTCTCATAGTCTTTCGTAGAGGCAGCCTATGTCAGTCGAAATTTGCAAGTTACATGAACACATCAATAACAAAAATCAACTGCCCTACTCGAACGAAGTAATTAATGTATACTTAAATAAATTATACATTACGTGTCATATGCTAAATGATTTAAAAACACACCAAAAATAACTTTTTTTTTTTTTAATAAAAAGGAGTTTCGTTTTGTGTTTTTTAAATCTTTTAGCATATGACTCATAATGTAGAAATTAAGTGTTAACTATTTCATTCGAGTTAGTCGGTTGGTTTTTGTTTCTTGTATGTTCCCGTAACTTGCAAATTTTGACTGACATGCCGCTGTGGGATGACTATGAGTGTTGTACAATTTTCACGAGTCGAAAATGTAGTCACAGGTAATGTCTACATAACTAACACTAACTTATGCCGTACAAATTGAAAAGTTTTTTTTGACATTTGAACGCCTGAAGGTGGCTCCATAAATAGGCTCTGTTTTTTTTTTTTTTTTTTTTTTTTTTTTTTTTTTTTTTTTTTTTTTTTTTTTTTTTTTTTTTTTTTTTTTTTTTTTTTTTTTTTTTTTTTTTTTTTTTTTTTTTTTTTTTTTTTTTCAAAATATGGATAAAGCGCTTAAAGGTTTTTCAGACCGGATATGTAATGCAATGTCACCTCTGCATGAAAGCCACTCAACCATTGGCAGTGATCTTGTTTCTGAGGGTCTGCAATAGATGACCATGTCAGTTTATTTGTGGGAAATATGCTGTCAAGTCCTACGCATGTTCCTGTTTTTAAGTTTTTGAAGTTGATTGTTACTTTACAAGCCACGTTAGTAAAAAAAAGCCATATTGAACAATTTTTACGTTCCTGAAAATAATGCTTCTAATAATCGTGCTTGATCTTCCAGCTTATAGCGGCATAGTTTGAAATATGGGGTCTTTTCGTAGGAATACAATAATGTAATGCACGTTAAGTAATTTCGTCAAAAAATGGCACATTCACAATTCGTTAAACCTATCTTAAACACACATAGGAAGAGCCCTCATAATGGCATGTTTTATACTGGATATATTTCTATTCAAATGTATGTGCAGCAACGGATGCGCATATTGCAACATTATGGAAAGGATAAATGTTTTATAATGCACTATTTCGTGCTTGTCAACCCCCGCCCTTCCCGGTTGTCTGCTTCCAGACGACATAAAGATTTTGCCCCCATATCGCGCAGTACTATCCAAGAATGTTTAAACAAAAGTTATTTGTAAAATGAAAATGGGAATGTACTATCTTTTTTACTCCGTTTGATTGCAGTGTTTATAAGCTCGTTGATTATCGTTATGTGGGTACAAGAATATCTATGTTTCCGTGCTATGGTTAGAGAAAAACGTGGCTTCCTATAATATTTTTCCTGCGGACTTTAAAATTTGAGTAAATGGATTCCTTCTGAATTGTTTTGCAATTAATGACGTTTGGGCTTACATCGAAGAGTTTGTATACATGTAATTTATGCTTACTTTATTTACTTTAGCGTACATGCGAAGTATCCCTTTCTTGGTAACAGTGGCAACAGTATATTTTAGCTCATAATTGTTTATTTCTCAAGTTGATCAATCAAATACGTAATTGGAAAACTCTTGCAGTTGCCGTCTGTAAAGAATGGTAGTTTTTCTTTTCGCGATTGTATTATGGCTCGATGTTTAAGAGTGAGTGGTAGATAAATAATCGCTGAACATCAATTGATTTCTACGCTTTTTTCGAAGCCAATATGGATAAAATATTCAATGGCAATCCTAGATAATGGTATTTGCCAACTTTATGCGTAAATATTTAGCCATAATTACTAATTCGTTACGCGTGATCTCTTGCGCTGCAGTTAAATACACGAGGTTCCGGCGTCAGAGATTGTGCCTCAAACACTGGAAACAATTTTGTTTAAAACGTTGGCTAAAACTATTGTCTAGGATTGTTATTGTTTAATTTTCGCAAATTGGCTTCAAGAAACCTACATTTATAGATTAATGCTTTTAGCGTTGAATTACGTACTACGTACGCCCTCTTAAGTCTGTCTGCACGACATACGTGTGCAAAGTAACTGAGTAGAGTTTTCAAGTGTCCAATAAGTCATGAAACCCCAACTTGCTTGCAGGTTTTTAGTTATAACCTGGTAAACTTACAAATATGTACACGTGACTGAGCAAACCTACCAATCCCCTTTAGTTTACTAAACATAAACGCCTAATACAAACACGTAATTCACGAATAAAAACCAGAATAAAATCCTTAAAAAATATACATGTATACCTATGACTAAAAATAGTTGTGCGTATTCTGAATTTGGTACTAAGGAAGGGGAAATTCCGGATAACTTAAAACGCCTTCAGCGAAAATTAGGTTCTCGTTGCCGTTATAACTAGGGAAAGGAATATTTCGCGTGCCTAGGGAATTGCGTGTTATAATCCGCTGTCCTTTGCATACTCAAGCCCAGCCTATTAGTTATTGTCTGTTGTCCCAGTTAGTAGCAGCTAGTGGACAAATGGCCGGGGCTTGAATATCCACAGAGCAGTGGATTCTAACATGCATGTCATTGAACTCAATATATCACTTTCCATTGTTAGAACTCTCGTTATATTCTCATTGACTGCGCCAATGCAGTTTGGTGCTTTCCTTGCTTCTTATGTGCGAATTTATCAATAGGGCATGGTTTGTGTTGACGCTTGGTACATGTATTGGCGTCTATATAAGTTTTTTTGTTACTGGTTCCGGAAAGCCACAGATAGGCCGGCCAGAGATGCATTCGTTCATATTTTTTAACCGGACTCTAATATACACAATTTCGGATAAATGACTAACTATAACCAACTTCCCTGTGACAAAATCTTGCTTTGCAAAAAGTATTTTGAAGAATTGGTATTGTTTTGTATATGCATTAACTTATACATACGTTTCGATTTCGTATAATACGTTCAGCGATAAATTGACACTTCCATTTAGGTGGGGTATCTCATCTCGCGTGTTGAATTTTCCGTTTATATACATTATAAATAGGGACCCTGATTTTTCGCGAAAAAATTTTGCCCCAGTTTGTTTCAGTGCCTTACGTGCACATCTGCAATCCTGCTTCATGGTAATTGGCAGCGTGTCTGTGTAAAGAGCCGTATCTCGTTCGACTGAGCCAATTACAAAAACTTTCCTACAACACCACATATCTGTGATTTGGTGTCTGTAGAACATAAGATATGCCATCACTGACTTATGTTCATCTCGACGAGACCTACATTGTTGTAGGGTCGTTTAGGGCGTTTTTAAATACCATGAGAACTAAGAACAAATATGTATGTTCATTATAAAATAACACTCGATAACATCTCATACATTTTTCGTACTACATTTTAATTTTGTAGTAATATTCTCTTATCGTTGCAGAAAATTGTTTTCGTCCAAATGCGATACCATTAAAATGACTTTGAGTACCGCACGAATATAATTTTACATGTAACTCCCTATCCTTACGCTTAGGTTGTCGGATAAACAGCATCGTTAAGAGGCCGAGAATGTAGATGGTACACGTTGTCGACTTAGGAATTCACATTTCAAAGGAAAGGTATCAGCATTTAAAAAATTTGTTTTATAAAATGCGTTTCGAAAGAAATCCCTTTTACGAAATAATATTTCCGAGGGAATGCTACCAACGAAGTTCGTTTTAGGAAATCGCATTTTTGAGAAAGTACGATTTTCAAAATCGTAGTTTCGAGAAATTGCGACTAATGAAATGTGCTTTAGGAAATCGCACTTGCGAAGAAATGGGCTTCTGGAATTTGCATTTCCGAGGAAATTGTTTGGTCCACATAATCGTCGTCGGCCCTTGGAATGTTGGACGACGAGACGTCGTAGGTACATTTTCCAGGTGTGTAAAATATACATTTTGGATAGATAATATGAACTGCTGGCTGATTGTCATTTACTTTTGGGAAAGCTTACCTGATGACACGGCTGTCGTTTTGTGTTGACGCCAAGACTCGGCAGCGAAGTTCTAACCCGCATGTCTCCGACACACCTAGCGCCCGAGTTATGCTGGAATCACAATAATGCGACAGACGAAAGGGGCGCGATGCGACACAAATTGTCTCGTTATTGCGAACATAAGTTTGTCTGACGCGCAATAAGTATTAAAGAAATATTATATGTAAATAGTTCCTTGCTACTACATATTAACCTCGTGTACGACATCCATAGTTGTTTACAGTACAGCATTTCAATTTTTTTGTTTACTCTAAATACACATATATTAAATACTCGCTGGCATTCCCAAACGTGGAAATGGTCACAATTTCACGTTTACCTAAAAAGGTTAGTATTGCTAACACAAAAATAAGTAAATGCACTTTACTACATCTCGCGTTTCATTATCATTTCGAAACAAAATTGAAGTCCGTTTTTCAGCTATTTCGCGTCCACGACGTGGATAAAATCTGTTTACCTTATATTCGATATTCGCGTCCGCCATTTTTGTCGCGCTGATGTCACATATACTTGGCACTGATTGGCTGCCACTGCTATTCGCGACGCGTCCGTCGTGCTTTTATGATTCCAGCATTGGACTGACCCCACTGACCTCTCAACAACACGAGTCCGCCTGGACTCAGCGCTCCTGGCGGACACTTCACCAAGCTTCGCTTCCAGTAGTAATAGGATAATTTCTGTTTTTCTGCTCGTCCACGCACGCATGGGGTGGACACAGAATAGGGCGACTAGGGCCACTAATTTGAAGGGCATCATGTACCGACAACATTACAAAGTAAACATTATGTGTAATATAAATACAATGTTTGGTGGTTTATTATATTATAGTGTCAAGCATTTATTGCATAAATATTAGATATTTATTAATTTATAGCAATGGGCGTTTTCAATTACAATAACTTTTCGGTTAAGTTGTCTACCATGAGACGCGCGACCTCGTGACTGCTCTGACTGCTCGTGATGGCTACGAATCGTAAATTGTTTGGTGTTTGTGGAAGTATTCGGCTGAAATTTTATAATAATGGGGAAGATCAGGAGGCACCCCTGTTCTACAAATAATTGCGATTCTGTTTATTCACGCGCAGAAGGGGGCGTGCAAATGTTCTACTTCCCCAAATATTTGAAAAGGTTAGATAACGTCTTTGTGTTGCCAACCTGTAAACAAAAAATTTTAGTTTCCGAAGTTGCCGGTGAATGATGCCCCTTTTTTTAGCGGCTCGTTGGTTAACACGGCCGTGTCCACTCTTGAATACTTTACTTCCTCTATGCACGCACGAGGCTCGGAGTAAAATTCGAATCTTGAGGAGGGGCGATATGCTACGGGTTGTGTCTGCGCCGTATCATGTAAATGTTACTTAAACGAAAGTTGCTGCATTGGATCTGTAAAGGCCTGATAATGCAAGAAGATGGTGCTGTACGTCTTTGTAATTTTTTGGGAAATTAAGAAGTTTTTCACTGTCTTTTAGTATACAATCGCGGTTTTGAGTAGGGCCTACTAATTTCGTTGGGAATGTTTCTTGTAAGATGCGGGTCTACTTGTATGAAGTGGCAGTTATGTTTTTCTTAGTTAAATGTTTTGCATGTATTTTTAGATCTTGCGTAGTAGACGTTATTAAGTTAATTTATCGATTAAATTACTTGTTTTTAAAACTCGGTTTTGTGGTATCTTAGAATTGGTGGCAACGTATTTATACACTGCGTGTGTGTGTAATATGTATAGTTTTGAGTGAATTTGAATAAAACAACAAAACATAAAATTATGTTTTCACAAAATACATGACAAAGTCTTTATTGTATATTTTTAATCTCCTGCTTGTCTTTAGTGGAAAACTCTTCCCTGTTTTTTTCCCCTGTATATCTCATAGACTGATAGGATTGGTTATATTTCTGGTGGAATTAAAACCCTATCAACACAGAAATTTCTGTTTCACCTTAGGTGGTAGAGTTATCTTCTTTATTTACTCTGTTTTACACAATCGTCAAACTTCGCGGATGTTAACACCTTCTGGAACATTGTGTGTTGTGTTTAAATGTATATGTTAATATTGTTTAAGCATTATCTCGCAATGTCATGGTATTTGCAGAGTCACCGCGAGTGACTGTTAAAAGTGCCAAGTATCTATTATTAATTTTAGTGAATTTACGAAACCGTGAAAGAAAATTAGTAACCTATGTTACTTAAAATTGTGTAGACCTCCTCGGAAGTATTATTATATAATTGACTTACTTGTGTAAACATGCAGAAAGAAAAACTATCAACCAGCCGTAACTAGACCTGAAAATTTTTATAATTAAGCATGACTAACGTTTGGGACAGTTTTATGACCAGTGTTTTAAGTTTCTATGGGGTACAATAAAATTAATTTGGTAATTAACTTCCCTGTTTATTTTGCATTATATTATTGTTATTAGCCTGAAGATGAATGTGATTTATTGTTGTTTTATCCCATGTTTTAGCTAATTTGATCATATTTGATGAATTCTTATATATGCTCTAAATATTTTTCATTGAATATGCACTGTTATTAGACAGCGTAATATTTTATTGTGGTCATTAAATAGCTAAATTGTTTTATTATATAACAGTTAGGCTTCATGTACTGAACACGCGAAATGCTGAGATTTTACGTGCACGTACAATTATTTCAAGAATTACACCAATAGGAATCCCTGGAGGTTGGCAGGTACGGACACATTTACACACATACAATCGTTGTCGCATTTAGTTATAGGCGGTTCGGGATAAAGTAAGCACTTTTAAAACTTCAATTACTTTTTTCCTTTCGTGTATTTTGTATTTCTCTGCTACTTTTTATTACAAACGAAACATCCTAAGTAACCACGTTTTAGATTGTATCGTACTCCAATATTAGCATATGGAGTCGTAACAAGAAATATTTTACGTATTATTCTAGACAGAGGTGTCTTCAAAGGTGCTCACTTTATCTCCTACCACCTATATTCTTCTATTGGAATAGCGCAATAAAATGTGATCGTCGTAACCAGGGCCATGCCTGTCTAGCCAACTTAAAATTTTTTGTGGCAAACACCACGTTACTGTAGGGTATCGTACTGTTGTTTCATTACCGATCTTTATTTGCTTACTGTCCCTACACTTATATTCATTAACGCTATTTTCTAACAATGTAGTTACAGCATGTTTACATGGTTTATTATTAATTTTTCACAGTTAACAGTCATTGAAATTTTTGGTATGGTTTAAATTAAGGGAGAAAATTGCAATCGGTTGTGTGTGTATAGAAGACTGAATGGTCTTAAGGTCGTACTAGATATTTCTTTTTGCTTTGGTGTAAAAATATTTAACGGAACGCTTTAAAATAATTCAAGAAAGAATCATTATGATGCACAATTCTATGTAGGCGTTTTGCAAAATAATGCAACGTTTTAATTCGCAAAAAAAAAAAAAAAATACTTTGCTTGACTTTGGATTATTTTCATTAAAAATTTGCTGATACTTTGGCTACAAAAAGCCGAAAAACTATAAGGTTAATTTTTGCCAACAAATTAGGTAGGCTACAAACTATGACACATTTGTAAACAAATACGTAGGGATTGAAAATTACTACAGAATTATCGGGCGTGGCCTTAATAACAAAGGTTCGTTCTGAAATTTTGTGCATCTATAGTTTTGGTAGTGTGGTATGAGAGTAAAAATAAACTATACCCTTAGATAGGAACATAACGTTGCTTATTTTTACGGACGTTCGCAGTTAATAAATATATTATTTTTACGGTAAACATTCTGAAGGAGGTATTTAAGTTTGAAAATGAATTTTGAGCTGAGAGGAAGAAGACTGAAGCTGTACGCGTCTGCGTACCTGAAGTGTTATTGATCTCTGTTTAAAGGAAATGAACTGACGCAATGCGCGTTGCCTCACAACGCTCACTTTGTTTGCGAGTTTTTTTATTTTAATTTTTTTTAGCTAACAAAACGTATTTTAATATTAATTTGAAATATTTTTAATTGTATAGTAATGGTTTTGCCGTGTATTTAAGTAGTATACACAGTAAAACATAGTACTTTAACAAAAAAAAATTCTGTGGAAACATTTTTGTGAGTTTATAAAAATATTTTAAAGTGTACAGGAAATTGGTGTAAGTAGGTATACAAATATGTATGTAGACCTACATTTTCCAAATTTTTGTATACTTACAAATAATAATTGCACGTTTACAAATAAATCATTGATATTCCTTAATATCATGGTAAACCACTTTGCAGGCTTCACAGAATTGGAAAGGATACGTACACCTAGTTCACTTGGTTACCACCAGACAGCAGGCATGCGTAGTTTCAGTATTACGTGACCAGTGTATAAAATATATTATCACAGTTTGATTTATTAACGTGTTTCTGTTATTGAATTTCGAAGTTTTAGTATCACGAAGTAGAGTAAGTTTACACTACTATTTATGAAGTCAGGTGTATTCATTATTCTGATCCGCTATGTGATACCACAGAACTTTTTTAGTTACATAAATCGAGGACGGTAACCTGGATAATTCGCAAACAAGAACTCCAGTGATCGGATAATCGGATAAGCCTCGCGGGAAGACACGGAGCGCACCGGGCACTCAAGCTTTCTGTGAACATGTACGACCATGAATGATCCTCCGAGACATCTGTGCAGTTCAGTATACACTCTAAAAAATAGTTTGTAAATTGGCCACACATGCGTATAGGAGCATTAATAAAGTAGGCATGGTATAATTGTTTCCCAGACGTCCATGGTAGCACTCCTAAACTTGTTTCATAAAACAGTCAAATTTATACTGAAGTTAACAGACTTGTATTGTAACACGTGTAAAAGTTTGCATATTTACAAGACGGAAGAATGGTAACTGTCCCATACTGCGCTTAGGTTAATTACTTCCTAAACATTTCAGGAAGTTATTTTACAGTGTAGGCTCCTGTAACTCCAAGGCCCCATCCAGAATGAGCATTCGGCACATACGCTCCTATTCCGACGCGGTGTTGCCAAGTTTTAGTTCATCTTATTCTATTTCATCCTGGGGATATTAATTCATCGCGGGAAACATGGAATGTTTGCTAGGCTTCAATATATTATGCCCAAACCTAAGGTTTTCATTCGTTGTTAGCTAATCTAAGCAAGTAATGACTCTGGTGCACCGCTACTGAATATTTGTGATTCGTTTTTAAGAACTATAATCATCCTTCAATCATTCAAGACGCTGGCCACTAAACTGTTTTCAAAATACGATGGCTCGAAAGATTCTTGTTTTTTCACTAATCTCTAGTCTCAAAATTATTATGTATCTATCAATACCTGTCGAAATATGATGATTGGGGTTTTGAATAAATACATCATCTCTAGTCATACAGTATCTCAAAATGATTAGGTCTCAATAAACACGTGTAGAAATAGGATTGGTTAACTACATCGAAAATGCTACTGAGACGGGCGCGGAGACGATAGTATGACATAGCTAGGGACCCGGTTTTTTCGCGAAAATAATTTTGTCCCAGTTTGTTTGTGCCTTACGTGCACATCTGCAAATTTGCTTCATGGTTATTGGCAGCGTGTCTGTGTGAAGAGCCGTATCTTATTTAACTGAGCCAATTACAAAAACATTCCTGCAACACCACACGTCTGTGATTTGCCAGTAGAATCTCAAGGCTCATGAAAGTTAAAATATTGTTACAAGTTTGAGAGCACAAACTTTATATGTGGGCAATTCCCATGAGTTCTTTGGGATAGAGGTCTTATAATTACAAATAAAAGAGTTAAATGAAGTACTGGATTTAATAGCTCACAAAGCTACGAAATACACAAAACAGTCATCAACTAGAACTCTCACAACACAATTAGTTATGCACACAATTACTCCTGTGTCACAGACACGTTAA
>PNEQ01029494.1:74279-100450 GCA_003012365.1 Medauroidea extradentata | reverse complement strand
CCAGTTTTACTAACAGTTGCTTATGGTTTATGGTATCGAAGGCTTTAGTGAAATCAAGGAATATAACAAACGTAACCTTCCCTTCGTCCATGGCTTTGTAAACAAAATCTGTAATATCTAATAATGCCGTGTACGTACAGTGAAGTGGCCGGAATCCAGACTGCCTGATGTAAAGTAAGTTATTTTTGTCAATATATTCCGATAACTGGTAATGTACTATATTTTCTATAATTTTTGACATCACAGGTAAGATGCTTATTGGGCGCAGATCTTTAAGTACTGTAGGATTACTGACTTTATTCATTGGGATTATTTTTTATTTTTTCCAGTTAGCGGGGAAAGTGGAACACTGTAAAGAATTTTGAACTATAGCATCTTCAGCTAGAAGCAGTGTGCAGTTGACGATGAATATTCAGTGACCCGGTTGCGTCATTTTGTATTGGTGCTTTTTAAGTTAAATTATGCAGCGAAATCAAAATAATATC
This sequence comes from Medauroidea extradentata, assembly GCA_003012365.1. Taxonomy (NCBI): domain Eukaryota; kingdom Metazoa; phylum Arthropoda; class Insecta; order Phasmatodea; family Phasmatidae; genus Medauroidea; species Medauroidea extradentata. The sequence continues at coordinate 99,965 of PNEQ01029494.1, read as the reverse complement.
ATAAATAAACATTTTAAAGTGCAGAGTGAAGGAGACAGACCCCAATTCTACCAATGCTTGGCATTATATTGTCACACTTCAGTGCAAGTGGGAAGAATCACTGAAGCATTTGTCTTGTGCAACCACTGACCTGATTGCACTCCCATCATCGCTAGCCCGTCCTCCAGGCAAGGCTCTTGGTAATCGTAACATTACCCCCAATGTTTTCAAAATTATACGTCCTCATATCATTGAGGATAGCCGGATTTTGAAATAACAACCATCCTGTATATGGTTCAGTAGTTGCTCTCGCAGTATTGAGGCAGTAGGATATGGGATACTATGGCTTCTTCAGACAGAAAGGAAAAATTTAATAAAGAAAAAACTATGGTAAATGGACAGCTAAAGGTAAAGGATCTGCCTACGTCTATTGTAGTTCTTCTGTTTACATTCGGTCAACGCTGAACTGCGTTGTTCTGCTGAAGGTGAAGGTTTGGTGCATGGCCTTGAGTAATAGCTGTGAAGTGCATAGGCTACTTTCTTTCGCAAAGCGGCAGACTGTTGCGAGTTTAGGTATTGCGATACATGCAGCCTTTGCTTGATGAAAATGGTTCGGAATGTCCATGTACTGGTGAGTGTAACTAGTATGCCTAGTAACATTTTGTTAGTTAATAAAAAATTGAAATTTGATTGCATACAAATAACATTAAAATATTAAAGAAAAACACATTGCTGTGCGTGTGCACGTGTGCATGTGCATGTGTGCACGTGCGTGCATGTGTGTGTGTGTGTATATATATATGTATATATATATATATATATATATATATATATATATTTTAATTTTGTTGCTGATACTGCATATTGTACTTTTTGTCTGTACTGAATTTTTTAGTAAAAAATTAACTTGTAGCTGTAATATTTAACAAAATATTGGGATAATGTAACTTGGCTACTTGTTAACAAAGAAAACGGAAACGGTGCATTTTTATGATGTTGACCTTGCAAGTAAACAGTATTTATGCTGACAGGAAAAAACTGTAATCATACAGGAATTTCATTGCCTGGGAATAAACTTTTAACTGCTATGAATTTTAGTTCAAATTGCCAAAAATAGGAATTCCGTTAATAGCTGCGATAGCTCAATACCAGCAAGTTCTTTATTACACTGGATGAAATTATATTTGACTTCGTTAACCCTTTAGGTTAAGATTTTTAATTGAAAGCATCTACAATGTGGCATAAAATTGGAAAGTGTTTCCATAGTTGTCTGATTTAATTTAGGTCACAAAGTAAATACATTTTTTGTAAAAATTTAAAAATACAGCAAAATGATTCATTAGGTTTAAAACGAACTTGGTTGTTCCAAGCAATTCCTCTCAAATCTAAAAAGTGTTGTGAATGATGATGGATTATGAAAGATGGTGATGGATTATTAATGATTATAATGGATGATAATGGATTATGATGAATGATTATGGATGATGATTTGTGAATGATGATTGATGATGATGATGATGATGGATTATGATGGATGATGATTGTGAATGATGGATTATGATGATTGATGATGATGGGTGACGATTGATGATGACAGGTGATGATTGATGATGACAGGTGATGATTGATGATGATGGGTGACAATTGATGATGGTTATTGATGATGACCCTTGATGGATGATATGATTGATGATGACTGATGGTTTCTGTGAAAGTTCAAAAGCTTAGGTCTAATTAGCATGCTAAAATCATGGTGTAATTATTGTATCTATTTAAAATAGCTGTTGGGAATCCAAACAAATGTTCATGGTAGCCATCCTAACGAGTGCCATGTGCACATTATCTTCCGTCCAGTACGTGGAAAGCAGCCAATATGTGCAGATATGTTTGTCCCCATTGTGTTTCCAAATTTAATATAACCGACCAGTTATTTCATATTGTTATTCATGTGGAACCTTTTCTTTCTTTCATCACTCAGGATGCTTCTATCTCACAATGGGACTATATTTATTTTCTCTAATAAAAAATTACACATAACATTTAACTACCAGCAGAGGCATTTTGGTTCACAAAGCATATGGCTTTTAGTTTAAACTTTTAATCCACAAGTACAACAAGTATGATGAGAGAGACATTTATGACTGCCATTATGAGGATTTCCATATGCATGTATCCTTACTGGTGTGCATGGAGACAATTTAATCTGTTAAAATTTGATGTGGCAAGTATTTTTTTATTTCTAAACGTGTAACATGTGACCAATGGTGCAAACTGTGTGCGTGACTGAAGAGCATCTTATACTCTGTACATGATGTAGAGTGTACATAGAACAGGCTCAAGGGTGCAGAACAGGTACAGGAGGCACGTTGTTCTTTCAAGGTTCTTGGTTATGCACCACTAAAATGTGAGGCAGAACAGTGTTCAGGTTCGGGATATGTGATCGCCATGTGCAGGATATGCGGTACCACAATGTATGGCTGTTCACAAACTGTTATGAGAAATGCCGATTATCCAAGTATTTTTCTAAGAACTTTCTCAGATAGGCTTGTGGAGATCACAATAGGGCTGGCACAAGTGTGTTAGTTCACAATATCACAGACAAGCACCGACAAGATGTAGCCGCTACTCACTAGTACAATTTTGTTGAAATTTCCCATAGTCTTGCAGAAATAGTTGCAGCTGAAAAGACACTCAAAGAATGATGTTCAGAATTTTTTAATGAACAACTGTTAGGGATAGGCAGTGGAAAAAGTTTCCCAAACAAAATACATCTGTTCTGTTGCATCAGGCCAACCAAGAGCCCGAAACAAACACTACCATCTATCAATTGCATACACTGGAGCCGTTCATGCGGATGCTGCTGGACAAGTTGATCAAGAGTTCCGATACTACAGCATGCACAGCAAGGAGGCTGATTTTCAGAGTTCCTCCAGAAAATCTCAAACACAGATCTCCGCATCAGAAGAGGCATCGAGCCTGCAGTATCATGGCTTGCAGAGCCAGGCAGGTCTGCAACATTGCAGATACCGGCAATTGAAACTCCACTACAAGTAATGCATAACCAGAATGACAGCACCACCCCAACCGTGCAAGTTTTATTAGTAAAGATATTGCCTAGTGAGAAATGCACATTCAGAACTGTCTGGAAATGCTCACTCAGCTATGTGACCTGACGGCAACCATCTCTGCAGTCATTGGGGATGGTTGGAGTGGCAGTGATTGGGGAAATAGGTGGCATCTGGAAGCCAGCATTAGACAGATGTTTGCTGTGGGTGTGTTCAAACCAAGTGATGACAAGAGTGATTGTTTTGACGATTTGTAACATAATGTTCCCCACAGGTTTTTGACCACATGATCTGTGTAATTAGAGAGAGATCATATTTGTTTCCCTTTTTGGACTTTCTACACACAACCGTGTCAACAGAGCACAAGATCAAAATATCATCTGACCAACCACTGTATTCAAAGTTTGAAGAATTATGTGTAGTAAGAATGCAATATGTGGCCACGATACTGACTACACTTTGTAGATGACTGTAGTGCTCGGTTAGCTATGATGTATATTGGCACTATTAGTTTTTCCTTGCTAATTTCCACTTCTATGTCACCAATATGATCTGCTAATTCACCCTTGGTAAGAGAGGACAAATTTTGCCTCTTCTACTTGTGGTCGACAGGCTTGCACAGTTGGGTTCAGTCCCTGTGTCCGATGGCAGTACAAAAGGTAAGATGTGTTGTAATTGTCTTCCTGTCCTTGTTTCAAAATTACAGCATTTGGTTCCACCTTCGAAATTATGTTTTGCTTAAGTGTTGTGTCATTTTTGAGACACATTTTGATATCTTTTATTGTAAGCCTTCACCCGAGGTTTCCTACTGTTTAGGCTCGTTGACTGTCTGATAAATGTGTGCACAATACTTTGCACTACTTTTTGAAAGGTCCAAAGTTATAGTGGCTCTAGATGGCCAGTACACCCCTGTTGGTCTGGACACTTTTCCTCTTTTTTGTGATTCCAGTTGCATGATCCTAATGACGTGACAAATCCTTCCCCTCTGAGTACAGTATGACTCCAGAACCTTTCGAGGTTTATTTGCGACTGGAAAAAAGTGTGCACACTGACAATAACACAGGGACTTTGTGTTGTTCAATTTTTAGCAACCATTTCTTTGTCAATAGGCTAGTTAAAGTATTTCTTGTATTATTAATCTTTTTGGGAATGTCATAGTGTTCTTCTAGTGAGTTTGTGTTTTAATTATTTATCTAAAGATCTGTTGCAGACTACGTATTTTTTAAATTTGATCTGCCTGTGCAGCTTAAACCATATTGTGGAATTTGTCTACCGCTCAGTTGTTCGTGCTGCTTGCTCCTTTTGGGAATGTTGTTTGTAGCATGTGTTACTGTGCCTTCTTCATGTTTTACAGGATGTCTGTAAATTCTTTCTTGTTTACAAAAATTAATATCCACTAGATGTACGATAAAAATGGGAAAATGCTGCAGAAATGTTTGGGAACTATCCGTGTATTTTTTGGCAACTAGGATACACATCAATAAATTTGCATGTAAGCCCTTGATTGGAGTAGGTGAAGTTTAGTTTCTGCACAGCTTTCCTGTCCCCTGATGCTGTGCAATGTTGACTGGGGAGCAGAACATGGAGTAGTCAGTCCTCGCTTCATCAGGTACTACTTACAGTGTGCTGTTGTATTGTCTGCAAGCAAGTTAATGATAAAGTATGCTGGATTGTGCCTTGTGTACGGTTGTCATAACTATTTGAAAGAAGAAAATGATGGAACTGGTTTATAATATTTAAAATTTCCCAAAGAAGATTTCATTCAAGAATTATAGACAGCTACCAACTTGTAGGCAATATTTAGTAATTTTGATAAGAGCACTTGTCTAATCAGACGTGAGGAATCATAAATAAACTATAAGTAATATATTTACTTAACGTGCATTTTTTGAACTGTTATTTCTATTTGGTCAGCGAAGGAAGTTAAGTAATTATATGACATCTGAAAGACAAAATTTCCAAGTTAGTATCATTGTTTTCATGTAGCAGGAGGATGCGTATTGTATGGTGCTAAATATAAGAACTTCAGTAGAGCTTCAAAACATTTTCGGACTTTATTTGAATGGACTTTGCATGTAATTGCTTAAACACTACTCAGTTTCCTTTTTAACGTAATGTATGTACACAAAAATTGTAATCTAAACATATATATATATTAATTTCTGTAGATATTAAATCACGTTTCAAATGCCATGAAAGCTCCTCGTAATGTAAAAGTAAACACGTCTGTGTACTAATTACATTTTTATTAAATCACTTTATCTGCTTGTTTGTTTCTTTGTCTGTTCAGTACAGTTTTCTATGTTAGATATTATCAGGTGAACAACAACTGAAATAAATCTAAAATTTTTAAACTATCTGTGTCATAATCTCGTCAAGATGTTGAAAATCCACTGAGAAATTTTACACATATAAGACTAAAAGCATAATGTTTATATATAAAAAAACTAAACTGTTTAATATACATTAAAAAAAAAAAGACTAAAATTTATAAAAAAATTTCTCCCAACCCCATGCAGATTTCCATACCTTATTTCTGACACACGTATTGTACCTTTAAAAACTTTATAAGTGATTTTTTCTTTAGGTATGTTCTTAAATTTAGTCTTTTGATATCATCTCTGCCTTGCTTGGTGCTTGTTTAAATATTTTCTTGTCATTACTGTGTTTCTTGTGGCAATTTCCTAATTGATACAATAAAAGGTAATGCATTGCTTAATACTTCATTGAGAGGGCAGTTATGGTTTGAATGTTTTATGCAGGACACATAATAAAAATTCAGCTTTCAAGAAATTGTCTGCCACATTAATTTTTTTTTCTGCATAGCGACATTCAAGTTATCTCGTATACTACACACGTGTATAATTTTTCTGCTGACTAATTCAATGCAGCAGCTTAAAGGTTAATAGTATTAAAGTTTAGTACAGACTTGAAAAACTGCTACCCTCTTGGTATATAATTTGAAGGCTCCTTTTCTTTTTGAAAATTTCAATTTTTGCTATGGGCCCTGTTATTCTTCTAAACAGATAATCAGCACAAAGTTAATTGAGTGATAACTTTATAACTGTCATATGTATTTAAAGTTTTATTATCTTTCTTGTTCTATCTTGGTTTTGGACAAGTGGTATTATGACTTAGTATTGATTTGATTTCTTGATTTCACCAGAATTTGATCACTCTAATTTCCCATGTATTTGTCAGGGTTTCTGCAGACCTGAAAAACAGGAATAACTGGGAAAACTCAGGGAATCTTGACATGTTCAGCTGGGACAGATAAAATACAGGGAATTTTCTGATTAAATTTATAGTTTTTTTTCCTGTGCACTTATCTACGTTTCATCAGGCGTCATTTGTTGTCATTCCGTAGCCTTAACAAAAACTCTTTTGGTGACTTTTTCTATTTTTGAGTTGCATTTAAGCTTTTAGTTGGCCAAATGGCGATAAATCCTGTATTTAAATCCATTAGACAAGTTTTATTTAATGTGGTCGCGATCTTGTTTGATGTTGCAAGCAGGTCAGCTATTGGTGTGGCTGTTCTGCCATTCCCTACTGCTCTGTAACCAATAGCAACAGCTATAAGCTTGGCTGTTTTGTCATGTTTCATGTCTCCCACAATGCCACCAATAGCGATTACTATAGTGATAAGACGCTGGACTGTTACATGTTGAGTGTGCTTCCCTGCCAGTATAAAGATTTCGCATCAGCGTGTAACGTAAACATTGTGCAGTGTGTTGGTATGTGTTAATATTGTGTCAAACTATGTCAAAGTTGAACACTTCTTGGTTAGACGCTAATTTTTTTTCCAAACTGGCAGTCATGGTTAAGTCATGTTGATGGAAAAGAGAACAGTGCTTATTGCATTTTGTGCTGGAAAATTTTTTCTTTGAGTACAATGGGAAGGCAAGCCATCAAGAACCATAAGAAGGCAAATACCACAAGAAGTGACTTACAGAACGTGTGGGGTCAGCAAGCATGATGGCATTTCTATCACAGCCAGAAAAAGTTCAACATTCTGAGTCAACTTGCGTGAGTACAACACATACCAGTGGGACACAATTAGGCCTACGTTCTATACCTTCAAATGAGACGGCAACCCTATCCCCTAGTACAAGTAAGGTTGGACAGATTGGTAAACTCAGTTTTCGTTTAGACACTGACATAAAAAATGCAGAAATTCTTTGGGCATTGTTATGTTGTCACAAAAGGGTATTGTTTTAATAGTTAAAAAGGTATTAACACCCTTTTTGAAAAAAATGTATCCTGACAGTCAAGTTGCCAGAGAATTTTAGTTGAGCGCTACAAATATTGCATATTTGATTTATTTTGGCTTGGCGCTATATTTTCATCATAAACTTAGTGAATAAGTCTGATTTACTACGCAGATTGTGGTATGTTTTGACTAATATTTAAATCTCTTGCAAAGCAGCAACAGATGGACATTGCAGTGCGTTTATGGGATTTAAATCGAAACAAGACAGAAATATTGCTGTTACAGAATTTTAATTCATTAATACATGTGAGTACATCATGTGTGTTTCAAATTAGTGTATCATATTATGAGCAATAATTACAGTCAAACAAATTGTTTTTGTATTTAGTTGACTTAACAGCAAATTCGCTATTATGTTGTCTAGGCTTGTGTTTGCGAATATATTTCAAGGGTTGGTCTTTAAACATGCTGTGTATAGTTATTCAAAATGGTTGTCAAGATATGTAAGAGTTACCTAATAGCTTATGGTATACCCAAGTCTTTGTTAGACACAGAAAAATTTTATCCGATACATGGAAAACAGGGAAAACTCAGGGAAATTGGGTGGATGAAGTGTATGGGAACCCTGTTTATTCAGTGATGATATTGATTTGGTTTTACTTATAGAATTGTTTACTGTATTCATAGATAATTTGTAATTAGCATTTTGTAATTCAGTTTTAAGTTCGTAAATAAGTGTGCTTCTCAAATTAAAAAAGAATATAATATTATTGTGTAAAGTTATGATATTGGTTAACATTTTTGCTGTGCGTGAATTATCATTTTAAACACTCTCAACTATGCGCAATTCTAATTCAAAACATTATAAGTCTCAGTAAAAAAATAATAAATTATATTACTTGTTTGTAGTACAAAGTTCTAGAACAAGGTTCCGTTCTTTTTTTAAATTTATATTATAATTTTTTAGCTTTTGTGTTTAGTCTTAGTATCCAAATTTAAATGTGATATTTTATCTAGTCTCAGATATATAAAATTAATGAGTTCTGTGGTTAATACCAACATAATAATGTATAATATTTTCTTTTTAACTTTTTTTTTTTTATAATTTTGCTAAAGTAACAAAAAAAATTTGCTGTGACTGAAGAAAGTACAGACCCCAAAGTCTGGCAGCTCTGGTTGAATGAAATTTTCACATCTAAACAAAGCTCAGCTGAGGACAGTTATGAGGAAGGTAATACGGAAAAAAATCAACATGACTCTCATCCTGAAAAATGAATTTGATCTGATGATGGAGATGAAATCACGTTCTTGAATGAACTTAAGTGAGTCACCAGTAAACTTATTGGGAATGATAAAATTACAAAATAGCGGAAAGAAATATGGAATAAGCAGATATGTGCACATTCCTAGAGTATTATAACTTGATAAACACGAGTCAAACATGTGTATAAAATATGAAAAAAAATGTATAAATTTATTTCTCAGCAATCAAATAATACAGACTAAATACTCAAACATATAAATACAAGAAATTCTGAGTAAATATCAGAGTCTGAAATTCTGCACTTATAACTGAAGGTAGTAACTTTGAAATGTGAGTGATTTTGTAATGCATATCTTACTATTATTCTTTAGTTGTTGCTCATTTACACAATATATTTGAATCTTAACAGGTGAAATAGTGCTTAAAAGTGTTTTCATTAGTTCATATTTAAATTATAGAGGCTATTCAAAAAATTTAGTGCTGTATGTTAGCAAGCAACTTACAGGACCTTACATGACTAGTAATTATACAACAGATTATGTTATGGCAGTTGAATCCAATGGCAAATACCAATAGCAACAATACACAAGCCAATTGGTTTTCAAGTGTATTATTAGTGATGATGCTACTTCATGAGGAAAAGCTTGGATACGTGGGTACCTTCCACAGAAACCAAAATTGTTACATGAGTTGCTGCCTACCAAAAGAAAACAAAAAATTCCTCAATCTAAGGGTTCCAAGATAACTGTAGAGGAAGGTGGGGGAACTGTGCGCACCTAAGCGTGATCTGTCCTTATGGTGAACTAATTGTAGTTGGCATGCATGCGACAACGTAAAAGTGAATGTTAGTTATTCTTCTTTCACTGTGTTATAACACATTTGGCTCAAACAGTAATGTAATGATTACATAATTCAAAATGTACAAACATGCATTTGCGCATCATTCTCCACCCTATCGAGTAATGATGCGCAAGGGGTGGGTAATGGTGCGCAGTAAAACGTAAGTTGGAGTTGGGATGTAAATAAAAAAAGTATTGCTACAAAGGCAACTCACCTGTGAAGAAGAGTTATTTTACAAGTAGGCCTGTCAGTCATAATTAGGCACTAAAATATGTTTTTTTTTGGTTCATTTTGCAGATGCACAATAATCGCACACATAATCTTAAGGGGAATCCACACCACTGCACTCTGCATGATTCCATGAAGAACACAACAGACATCTATACCACAATTCTTTGTCTCTCTCTATTTCTCCACAGATACAACAGAATTGATTAGGTTCTTTTCTAGGTGTGGGTAAAACACTGCAATCCACTTGGTCCCGTTCATCATTACTATCCTCACAGAGGTTGAAAACTTCTTGTTCAGATGCATCAGATGATACTGGTGCTATTTGCTTCTTCTGTTTTCTTCTTCCTCTCCCTTTCTTTGCTGACAATGAAGGCTTTTCTTTTGTCTTTGCTTTCTTTTTTTCCCTCATTGCTTTCCTCTCACGCACTTCATCTAATTTTCGTTTCACTGGTGTGCTCGTCAGTATTTCCGAATGTTGCTTTTGACATGACATTTTTTGTACTTGTCTTTTACTTTTAGGCCTATGATCTGCCTTTTTTGAAAGATAAGATGTATGAGTCAAGAATGTGTTGACTGCAGAAAGGCCTCCTACTGATGGTTAGGGATCTTGAACAGGTTGTTTATCTGGCTGTTTATCTCGTACAACACATGTTGATGGTCCAGCTTCATTAGACCTACCTGAGTCAAGGTCAGGTTCAAAGGTTGTTGCAGAATTTGGGATTTCAGGCTCAGGGCTACCTTCAATTATGACAGTCTTTACTTGGTTGGCAGGGCCAAAATCGTCTTCATTAAACCTATCAGGATTTAGTGGGAATATTCCAGTGGAGCGTAAACCTGCAACTGCCTTTTCCATTGTGACTGCTTTCATAAATGCCTTGTTTAAATGCTCTGCTACATCAAATTCAGTAATTTTTTAATGACGTGATGTAGTTAGGCATAGGTCATATTCCCTGTAAAAAGCACCCTTAAGTGGGCCAGAAAATGTCAAATCTAACGGCTGAAGGTGAACATTTGTAGGTGGCACCTATAGGTCCATCTTTTTTTTTTTAGTGTAGGAGTCATTCTTTTCTGGGGATGTATAAGCATTGGCGGGATGTAGTTCCCGGCGGCACTCACAGAGAAAACTGCTGTTACATTACGGCCCTATTTAGCAGAAATAGCGGCCCCTACTCTTTTGACTCCTTTAGGTGCATAGACTTTAGGGCATTTCTTTTGAATTGTTGAAAGTCCCGGCTCATCAGCATTAAAGACAGTGAAACCTCGTATTTGTGTTACCGTTATTTACATTTTCCCGCGAATTGCACTTTATTCTTCAGGTCATGTTTGTCTACCATTTAGTGTAATGTTAAATTTTCCCGCATATCACATCATCAAAATTTTTTTCCCCGCTGTTTATATTTTTCGCTCATGTTTTCGCCATCTGAAGACAATAAAAACACGAGATTTCACAGTCATAGATGACGAAGTAAGGACATCTAAACTGGTTTGGAAATGGAACAAAGAACAAACAGCACAACGAGGTTGGTGATCATGTGCTTTGCTATAGGAGAATGACTGTGTTTGCGTGTAATGCTTGCGCTCACGGTACAATAAATTAAAGATTGCGGCAAGAAAATTGCTTCCGCTAGCGCTATTAACTGTCTCGAATGCTATAGATTGCTGTATTCACATTGGCAACATTGATCTCTTTATGTGCATTTGTTTGTCTTTGTAAGAGAAAATAACGGTAACTTTAACCTAAAATTTTTAAAATGTGTTTGAAATGTTTTATTCTAAACAGTTGTGTTTTAAATCATTTACAATTTAGTGCAACGTGTTTTAGATGGTTATAAAACAGTAATGAATTCGAAAAAAATAACCGACGTTTTCGATAAAACAAAAACAGATACTGTAATAATGGAGAAGTGTGACGAGTTCGTGGAAATATGTGTTGATCTGAATAAAGAACTTAACATTCACATTCAAATGCATACTATTATTGTCTAAATTTGTGATAACATTTGCAAAAAAATGGTAAATTGCTTAACAGTATTAACCAGACAGTAAAATAAATTATCAGATCTAACATTTTAAGATGTTCTCTTGGCATGTGCACGTGCCATAAATCTTCCATAACAGTATATTCAATTCCTATACTGGTAACTTACACTGTACCAAATTTTATGTGACAAAATATGATAAATGCATTGCTTGCAAGAATACTATCACTTCGATTTTACCCATAGAGAGTTTTTTAAGCAACATGAAACCAAAGTACCAAATAAGGTAAGCTGAATTTTTTTTTTTTTTTTTATAGATTTCCCTTAGTTTACACTTTCCCGCTATTTACACTTTTTCACCCTGTCCCCCTAAAAAGTGTAAATAAGGTGTTTCACTATATTCTGTTTGCTTCAAACTTGTATGTGTGTATAACTTTCTTAAGGTTAGTGTAAAATAGACTAGTTTCCTCAGCATTAAACGAAGCAATCGTATTTAAGCTGGTTCCATCTGGCTGTCTCAGTTTGACCTCAGGATTTCTGTATAAAAATCCACAAAGTCAGTCCTTCCCCACTAAACCTTTCTGTTTATTAAAAGAATTAGGAATGTTTTTCTCTTCAGCATACCTAAATACTAAGCGCCTGAGTTCTGTTGGCATGACACCATAGAATGATTTGGCGAGTACCATGATATTATCTTTTAACTGTGTCTCCACCTCTTTTGTGAACAGAGAATTATGGCCTAAACGAGTTGGAACAGGCTGTGTTTCCAATAGGTTTTTTATGAGAGTTGACTCCGGTATGCCATAACATCTCCTTTCTTCTCTTATTTTCCTACCGTCCTCTCTAATCGCTTGCAAAGCTCTCTGTAAAGTTTCTGTAGTGTAGGTGTTAATTTCCGTCTGTCAGGTGTATGTTCTTGTCATCTGAGAACAAAATAAATACGAGAGCTTTGTATTAATATCGCTTCTAATGTACTTGTTTGAGGGGGAATTGGGCGCACCTACGCCCTCACTGTGCACCATTACCCGATTACAATTTTGGAATGGAACAAGGCAGTGACACAAAAATTTTTATAAGGTAAACAACAATGATGCATACAACAAAACCATTAAATGGTACACATCAACAGAATATTTAGTTATAAATAACTGAACAAGAACTGTACACACACTTTCTTATTTGCTGCCAGACAAAAGTAACATATCACAGAGCACTTTTCTTTCTCCATCTATCACATTCACAACTACAAAAATGGTGTGACCGCTCCTGCCTCCTACTAGGTGGCTTAGCCATCGCTAGAGTGCAGCACCACTACCAGCCAGACTAAAAAATATCCACACATTTTTGAGATACCTTGGTGCGCTGCTTACCATTCTCCCACCTTCCCCTACTGTAGGCATAGTTGGGTACCTGAAATTTCGGGCAGTTTGTCGGACAACAAACATACCAGAAATGCCAGACGAGTATTTACAATGTCCGAAAATATTTAGTGAACATTCTTATCAAGTTGCAGACAAAGAGGCCTATAATTTACAAGACACTAGAAAACAACATTGCCTCATAAAAATATTGTAAATTCGTTTATGCCTTCATGTTGTTGTGCCATACTTGGTGGGCACATAGGACAAATAGATTATATCCCGAACAGGTTGTAACCAACGAAATAAAGATATAACGTAATGAGATTACCCAGAGGTAAATTATTATTCAGAACTTACTTTCAGTACGAAGAGATACAATTACAAATTGTCTGGTACTTCACAAAATCATATAATATTACAATTACATTGAAACATTAATTTGATCGGTTAAGAGAGAACATGGCCGATTTATCTACCAGGTCCCAAAGACCAATCTAAAACACTACGCTCCTTCACGACGTCGTCTGCACTAAACCAATAAATGGATCAACCTATTCTCTACAGAGCTAATTCCCGCACCTGACCGAGTGCCCCATCAATCACACAACCCTTCAAAAGAGTAACCAAGAACACTTAACCAATACGCACGTTTGACGACATACAGAGAGCGAAGAGTCAGGAGTCAACCATCGAGTAGGATGAAGTGCCGGTGGAGGAACGCAAGACCAGGCTCGCAAACGACCAAGGGAGGAGAAGGAAGGGGCATAAGGAGAAGGCAGGCAACGGGAGGGCTACCCGAACTGCTCCGAAACACTTCCGAAGAAGCACAAAGAGATCCCAGTGTCCTAGTGACGTCTCTCGGCATTGCATCACGCCCATTCATACGCGGGCCGCCCTATTTAACTGACGACTCGCCCTGAGTTCATTGTGACACACACAGGAAAACTCCCGCACAACCACTGGCCCTTTCCCAAAGTTCAGGATTTTGAAGAACGTCACATCTCAAAGCACTTCCTGCTACAGATGGCATTTCGGGGTCCGGGAGTCCTATGCGGCCTGTCGTCTGGATGAAGCCCCGTCCAGGGGTTATCGGAGCAGAATCGTATAATGCGTCTTGAAAGGCGACTCATGGAGCCAATGGGTCCCTACCCATAAAGGCAAACAGAAGAAAGGAGACAGACATGACACCCGCTGACTCGTCATCGGCACAAGCACATGGAACAAAACAGACAGCATTGAATCACCAAACAACTGAACCAAATGAACATGCTGAAAACAACCGTTATTAGATTAAACATTATTACACAATAATCAAAGCGATACCAAGATCTTTTCATTTTACAACTTATAACATGTGTAATAAAATGTAACCTACCCTTCCTCAACATCGACAAATATATTTGCCCCTGGGATACAAATATACAAATACATTCTGCAATTACAAAAATACCGTATTTCAGTACAATTAATAATCTGCCAATTTATAAATATGGTACACACCAACCCAGTTATGAAATTCTGAGCTCATATTCATGTACACTTTACAAAATAGTTTATAAAGCCTTTTACACTTTAAAACATCCCACATACGGATATACAACTAAAATCCAAAACTATCATTATGAATACCCATAATCACAATTTGGAGCGCGCTCAACTCTATAATATATTAAGATATCCATCTGTAGAGGCCTCAACACTTAAAATTACACCAAACACTACTACCCACAAGCAAAGAGACACACAAAACACGCACATGGCCATGATACAAAACAAACACTACAACACGAAATGAACCAACACACAAACACAGACAACATAAACACACGGCCCACACAAACGACTATGCTTTCGCCCGCCACCATATTCTGCCATACATTAGACAGACACAGAAGATCTCGCCAAACAGCTGTTGGCCGGCTCCCACACCTGAAATCACTGAAACACACACCACTACAGTCTCACATCATCTGGGCAATGCTTCAAATGGCTTACATGTGCTTTTCGAAATACCCTGCCAGTAGTAGGAGCGGCCAATAAGACGATGTTGGGACCCAGCAATCGGCACACTCAATAAGGACCAGAGAACAGAAGAAGAAGTTTACTTCCCACATCTCGGACCCAAAATGGGGGAGTGAACGACTTTCAAAACACGAGTTGACCCACTTGGTAATCCACAGGTAACCGCTGGGCATTCTCTCGGAACTGCGCCCGCTGACGGGCCTCTGAAAGATGACCCCAAACTTCATGACTAAGATGCTCTCTTTGGGCATCTGATAAGGGCATTGTGGGAGAGGGCACCCCCCACACATTCAAAAGAGGGTGAATTAAATCATGTCCCAACACTATGCGGGCGGGGGAGGACTGAGTTGTTCCGCTCACAGTGGAATTAAACCCTATATTTATCAACTCTAAATCCTCATCCTACTCTCATTGTTTATCGTGATAGAAGGCACATAAAGACGTCTTTAGATTCCTGTTGAACATTTCCACCTAATTTTCACACTGGAAATACGGACTGGATGTGTAGTGGTGCACTGACCAACAAAAACACGTGTCCCTAAACACGGTGGAGGAAAAATATTACGCATTATCTGTGACCAAATTTACTGGGGGGGGCCAAAGGACGCCCAAGCCTGCTCGGTTAGAACACGCACCGCGGCAGCACTCTTCACGCTACGCAGTGGAATCAGTAACACCAACTTACTGAAGCAATCAAGAACAATCAAAATATAAATAAACCCTTTACTAGAATGAACCAGAGGTCTGAAAATGTCACAATGCAAGGTCTCCCAACTGAATTCCACTTGGTCAACGGTGTACAAACTGACCTTACTGTTCCACGATGCTTTTGAACGATAACACAGATCGCACTTATGCATGTACTCCTGAAAATCTCTGTACATACCCAACTAATAGAAACGCGAACTTAGCTTTCGCAATGTCCTAGCACGACCCTGGTGCCCCCCAAAAGGAGAAGCATGGAAATAAGATAATTCCCCATGACAACTCACAGGAACTAACAAACGCTGCATCCTACCCCCTGGACCTACATAGTGTACCAGGCCATCAAGCACCAATTAAGGTACAACCTCCCCCTGTTCCAGTCTTCTCACAAGCTACTGGCACTCGTCACCATTCTCCTGAGCCGTCTGCAATTGAGTGTAAAATGAAGGATGGGTGGTATAGGCAGAACACAACCCTGAAAGCTCCTCAGTATCGCAGGCATAGTCCTCGGGACTAAACATTAGCGACAGTGCGTCCGCCACCATGTTGCTTGTACCGGAGACATGCCTGGTGACAAATTGGTACTTCAGGAGCCTAAACGCCCACCCCCAATTTCCCAAGGTCATTGGAATGGCTTACAGCCAGGAAACCGCCTGATTATTGGCACAAAGATAGAATTCAACCCCTCTCAGATAAGACTCGAACTTGCCTGTCCCCCACATGCAAGCCAGAGCCTCCTTTTCAAAGGCGATCAACCGCCTTTCGGACTCGGCCAGGGCCCAACTAGCAAAGGCTATCGGTACCACCTCGCTGCCATGCACCTGACCAAGAACAGCACCCAGAGCGACACTAGAAGCGTAGACATTTAACGCAAACTATTGATCAAAATTCGGTAAACATAGAGCCGGAACGGCAGCTAACACTGCCTTCAACTTCTCAAAACTCCGCTCTTGCAACTCGCCGCAAACAAATGGCACATTCTTCCGCTTCAAGTTCAGCGGAGTGGCAAGTTCCGCAATCTTGGGAATTAAGCAAGCACAGTACTCCATCATGCCGATGAAACGCGAAACTCCTTTCACTGACTTTGGCCTGGGAAAATTCACAATGGGGCTTACTAGACTAGAGTCCATCATCAACCGACCTTTGGATACCGCGTAACCCAGGAATTTAACGGACGATTATGCCCACGTGAACTTGTTCGGATTCACAGTCAATCAAGCCTTCCGCAAACATCCTAAAACCTACCTAAGGTGCACCAAGTGCTCCTCGAATGAATTACTGTATACAATTATATCATTGATACACAATTATATCATCAATATAGTTGTATACATAAGGAAACTTCAGGTTTGATAACACATAATCCAGGACTCGGGACAAGACTTGCATCCCAAAACACGCTCACATGGTTATTCTGTTGAATTCGAATTGCACCCATCGCGTACAAAGCACAGTGTACTTTCGGCAGTCTGGATGAAGAAGGCACTGGTGAAATCTGGAGTTAAAATCAATAGTAGAAAGATCACTGCGTGCCCTAAACACTGAAAGGCTGTATCCACTGTTGGAGATGGAAACGGATGTAAACAAATTTTATGGTTCACCACGGACATATTCGTAACCAAACGGTAACCCGCCCTTTTCCTTTCTTTACCAAGAAAGCCGGACAGGCGTAATCAGATTTCGACGGCAAGACCACTCCTGCCAACAATGTGTCAACCGCAACTCTCATAATTTCCAATTTAAGCTGCGACAATGTATAAAATCCCACACGCATCAGAACATAATTCTTAACCGTGAATCTATAAGGGAGAACATCGCACCGTCCGATCTTGGACGTAATGACGTCACTGTACGCGTCCAACAACTGCTGAACGCAAAGAGCACGTGACTTATCACTCTTCGCAGCACGTCCGTGAGATGCTGATGAACGAGCCGCACTAGATATCATCTTACAAGGAACAGTAGGGAATAATTTGAAAATCAAACACAGACCATGCCCATCCACAACCGCGCGAATGTCCTAGACAGTCTAAGTCTAGAATCACATCCGCAACCAGATTCTCCAGCACCCAAAATCAGAACGTCCACGAGAAACCGAGATATTTTTTAATGGAGCAACGCTGAGTGCGAACATCGAACTATTACTCCGTTCGCCACACAATACTGAAGAACTAAAGAATCACATAATTTTGTTTTCAAAAATGGATGACTCTCAAACAAGGCAGGCCAAAATCTCCCTCTAATGAACAAATGCGTAGCCATAGTACATGGTGACCACACGTCCTTGAATTCTTGAAAAGCTTGAATTGTCCTTGATTTTGACATGTCCTTAAAAATCCTGGAAAAATGCTTGAATTTCCATATTTGTCCTTGAGTTTTTTTTATTGGTTTGAATGTTGAATGGTTATCTGTTTGGTACATGTCAAGAAGTACGTCTATTAAAGCATAAAGATTGATAGGCTATATTTTTGTTATTTGCACCTGAAACGTAACCAACATTTACAACATGCTAATAACAACCTCGAGATACTTTGTATTCTCAAGGCGGGTATTATTTCAGCATCTGGGGTTTTAAATACAATGCATTTGGTCGGTATACCTTGTTCCAACTGCCATGGTTGTAGTACTCATATTTTCACTTTCAAAAAAGGAGAGAGAGAGAAAGGGAGAGAGAGAGAGAAAGGGAGAGAGAGAGAAAGAAAGGGAGAGATAGATAGATAGTGAGTGTATGAGGGTGAGAGAGTTTGTGTGTGTTTATATTAGCAAAATGAAAGCTCTGCAATAAAATTATTTTACTGTAAGCATGTGTAGGTTTGTATTAATTTCTCATATGGGAACTAATTTGCAAAAAAATGCAGTGTACTCGACATTAAGTAAGCCCTAATATAAAAAACTTGTGAATTCCTCATCTTCTGCAACAGCAGAACCATATTTTGAAACATTGTCTATTTTAAAGCAACATGTCTGACTGTACATTTGCCGTGGTACCATTACTGAACCATGGTTGTGTTACAAATTGTAGTCCTCTTGTAATTAATAAGTTTTTTTTTGTATTTGGAAAAGAAAAAAATTTTACACGGAAGTAACTTGGTGTCTAAATGCAGCGTTTTTTTTTTGTTTGTGACATATTTGGCAAAAATACTATACAAACGAAAGTTTTTTTCATTAATTTAAGATAATCCTAGTAATTATTATTGACCATCCTAATGTAGCAAGTATAGTAGTTCTTTTCTTCAAAATTGGTTTTGTGTCCTTGAAATCCTGGAAATGTTCTTGAATTTAAAAATGAGATTTGTGTGGCAACCGTGTAGTATCCACGAGAGCGGCTTGCTCCTTGCCGTGACATTGCATGGAAACAAAGTAATCTACACGTGCTAGGCAACCCTTGCCTGTCACGCCCTTCATCGCACGTACACAAAGTGCATGCTTTAGTTTCCCGGGCAAACAGAGCTAACATGTACCGGCCGGCGACACCGAAAACACGGCCTATCACCACGCTCGACCAAAGGGCGATGGCAACCAGACGCATTGTATCCTACTTCAGCGCAATTTGCACAGCGAGCTGTCTTCGCGCATAGAGATCACACCTCCGTGCGAGCAATGATCGCTGCTCCAACTGCGACAGCCGCAACACACGACTGAACTCGCGCTGAAGTACTCGACACCACCCTAGGTATTGAAGAAACCTCTGATGACAATGGGGCATGCGAAACAGGCGGTACCTGTCGAAAGTATTTACATTCCAGGGCCAATTCCCTTTCTATACTCAGTGCCTACTGGTGCAGCTGCTCGTTAGACGACGGACGCGTAAGACCTGTACCAAAGCTTCGCGAAGACGGGATAAGGTGGTCTATTATTGACCCAACCAGTTTCGCTTCAGACAGCGAAAGGTTCATTGCCTTTGCGTACAACTGTACTTCCTGTACTACTGTGCTACAGTTTCGTCCGGCCGCTGAAAATGGTCTACATACCACCTTTTTTACAGAGGGCGGACCCGCACTTTCAATAAGGCGTGCCTTAAATACTTCGTATCCCTGCTGAGCCCCCAACACGTCCACCATAATTGCACTGGCATGACACTCAAGACGGTCAGCCAAAATATTTAGAAAAACGGGGTCATCGATCACCTGCACGCCATAATAAGCCTGATCCACTAGAACCAGAAATTCCAACACGTCTTCTGGCTGCACCACTTTCAAGGCCTTGAGTTCATTCAATCTACTAATCAATACACTTTGAGCTGCTATGATGGGCCCATCTGACACTCATATATTGCCCCCGATATTCATCCTCTCAAGAACGCGCAGTGAATTCAAATACACTACAGCTCTAATTCGCAAAGCAGTAACATCCTCATCGTCCTGAAATTCAATGCCAGATTCGTGCAAATATTCTCACAACTCAAAGTACACCATATGGTACATGAACTCGCATGCGCCTACAAGGGCATGTTCCAAACAAGACCTACTACCAGACAACGAAACATAGATCACGGTGGAAAACCCTAAATTTACGCACGCACTCACGCTTGGGAATATAACCCTAGCAGAGTCACGCAGGTTTTAGTGCCGTACTTGTGGACACATGGGACAACAAATAGGTTATATCCCGAACAGGTTGCGACCAACAAAAAAAAGATACAGAATAATAAAATTAACCCAGAGGCAAATTATTATTCAGAACTTACTTTCAGTACGAAGAGATACCATTACAAATAGTCTGGTGCTTGACAAAAATCATATAATGTTACAATTACATTAAAACATTAATTTGATCGGTTAAGAGTGAATATGGCCCATTTATTTACCAGGTTGTAAAGACTAACCGAAAACACTACGTTCCCTCGGCACGTCGTCTGCACTAAAACCCTTCAAAAGCATAACCAAAAACACTTACCAATACGCGCGTTCGACGACATACCGAGAGAGCGAAGAGTCAGGAGACAACCGTAGAGTAGGACGAACGAAAGCGAAGTGCCAGCAGAGGAATGCTAGACCAGGCTCGCACACGACCAAGGGAGGGGAAGGAAGGGGCATAAGGAGAAGGTAGGCAAAGGGAGAGGAGGGCCACCAGAACTGCTCCGAAACACTTCCGAAGAAGCATGAAGAGATCCCCGTGTCCCAGTCACGTCTCTAGGTGTGACACTAGGGGACTTACTACCCCAACCTCACACTAAACCATAACATACTAGAGAGCAATAGGGGAGTATCGAGGGCCAGGGGAAGGCGGATTATCAACTACATGACCCGAAGGTCAGAAAGTACCAACAGTTGAAATCAACACTGCTGTATATTATAAGATCTCAAGGATACAATAACATACCTGCCAACTCTCTCGCTTTAGGCGGGAGACTCCCGCTTTTCTACCCATTCTCCCGCCCTCCCGCTTTTCAAGTAAATCTCCCGCCTTGGCCCCGCCTTACAACGATTAGCTATATTTATTTATTTATTTATTGGTTTTTACACTTTGCGCAGAAACTCGGTTTAAAATTTTATAAAATAGCCGACATATGAAAGTTTTTGATAAAAATTGAATTATAAACTTTTTGAGCTGTAATTTAACAGTTGATTTAGTTTTTTATAGGCGGAAATGTAAACAAACATTCCATTACAATGGTGCTTTTGCTGCTAGCTGGCGAGCAACGGAAAATTTCCATGACACTTTTTTTATTGGTACTTTTTCAGTTTCAGTCTACCTTTGCCCGTGTTTTCTTTGTAGTTTGCAGTAATTCTCATACGCAGTAGCAAGGTCAAGTAGACTTCTGGAGACTTCTGGTTTAGTGTCCTTGAGACGTGTGCCGTTCGTCATTTCTTAAGACTTGTGCCATTAGTCGTTACTAGCTACCAGCTTGTTTGTGCATGTGAGGAGTTGCTGCATATTCAAATTCTTGTTGAGTTTTCTTTTGTGCGTTTTGTTATCTTCAATGGTGGTTGTTGGTTGTACACCGCATACAGCAAGATAAAAAGAAAGGTTGTTTTAATAATGTAAATACATGTGTATTTAAACGTTAGATTTCCATCAGTGTTTTCAAATCAGCCATTGCGTTGTACAGCAAGTTCGGTACTGTTGTTGATACGTGTTTTTTTATGCATTACAGTGTTGTGTAGCAAGCTTAAATATTTAAGTGTGATTAAAAAGTGTTTCAGCGAAGAATATCCGTGCATTTTAGAATCGTGCAAAGGTGAACATTTTGAGTTTTGTACTTTACGTCGATCTGACTTTAGTATTTCTTATGCCGGTAAAGGTGACGTCGTGAAACACACACAAACTAAAAAACACAAAGATAATGCATGTTGCGTTGAAAGAAATACAAAGATAAATTTTTGTATTGAGAGTTCATCAGGAAAGAACGAGGCAGTAACAAATGCTGAATGCTTATTTACAAGTTTTATTTTAGAACACAATTTACCTCTGAATTGCTCTGATCATGCCGGCTTCTTGTTTAAAAAAATGTTTCCCAACAGTGAACTTGCCAAAAAGTATGGTTTTGCCCACACCAAAACAACTGCTATCATGCAAGAGATGGCTAAATCTGAGGAAGAAAAGCTTATAGGAAAACTCAAGCAGTCTGCATTTTCGGTTTCAACTGACGGTAGCAACGACAGTGATTCAAAGCTTTTCCCAGTGGTGGTAACTCATTATAATAGTGAAAAATTACAAATTGAAAATTCTGTACCTGCTGTGCCAACATTGTCGGGGGATGCTTCTGGTTTGAACATAGCTAATTTAGTTTTGGAATGCTTGCTGTCCCGTGACATACAACTTGAAAACTGCATTTCATTTTGTGCAGATAATGCACCTGTAATGTTAGGAATGAAAAATGGAGTGGCTGCACATTTAAAGAAGAGCATACAGAACATTCAGGTTATTGGATGCTCATGTCATCTCATAAATTTGGCAGGAGAAAGCAGCTGCGTGTCTGCCCTGCTGTGTAGATGAAGTATTAGTGGACATTTACTATTACCTAGAGAAAGTAGCAAGAGGAAAGAGAAGCTCAAACAATTTCAAGTATTACATGATGCAGACACTGAAAGAATTTTGAAACACGTGTGTACATGTTGGTTGTCTCTAGGTAAGTGTCTAACTCGAATGCTGTAACAGTGCGACCCTCTTTGCAGTTTCTTCAATTCAGAAATTCATGGAGCTCATCAGTTGAAAACAGGGATCCTGGATACGTTCCATATTACAAAACTACCAAAACAGGTTTTGGAAAATGTGTCTGTAGAGGTTGAAAATACTTGTCAGAGTCTAGGCCTAGACAAACCAAAAGTTTAAGATGCTAAAAGAAGTTCTGATAGTAGTTTGCCGGCTAGTAAAATTAAAAAAACATGTTCCACATCAAACAAGTCCTCCATGTCAAACAAGTCCTCCACGTCAAACAAGTCCTCCACGTCAAACAAGTCCTCCACGTCCAAACAAGTTCTCCACGTCCAAACAAATCCTCCACGTCAAACAAGTCCTCCACATCAAGTAAGTCTAGTTGTACCAGTAACAGTCTTTCAAGGGAAGAAATGTTGTTTATGTTTTTCTCCAGCAAACTTAATAAATCTTTCTGTCTTTTTCTGCAGAATGTTTTGTCATCATTTGAAAAACCAAATCTTTCTCTTCAATCGCAAGCACCCCAAATCCATATTCTGAGGCGTGTTCTTTTAGAAATTTTGAAAGAAATACTTTCAAAATTTGTAAAACCAGCTGTTATGAAGAGTTGTGCTTCTTTTCTTGAAGTAGACTACCACACGAAAACAAACCAGAAAGAAGATGGAGACATTGTAATTGGCAGTTCTACTACATAATTAGTAACTAGTCTTTCTGGTAAAGAAGAGAGTACGTTTTTTCATCTGTAAGGTGTTTTTTGAGGAGGCTGCTGATTACATTATACACAAGTTTCCCCTCAAAAGTGAACTTCTTCTACATGCTCAGGTAGCAGATATAAAAAAAATTCATGAACTATCATTTTCAAGTCTGAAATTTTTTGTTGACATGTTTGGTGTCTTTGTAAATACAGAAGACGATCAAGATGTGGACTCTGCAACTGATGATTTACAGCCTCAGTTTTGTGAATTCCAACTAGGTGAGTTGGATGAGGGCATCGCAAAAGAAGAAAGAATAGATGTGCAGTGGAGCCAAGTGGGTAGAATAAGAAGTGCTAGTGAGAACCGAAAATATGATAAGTTATCTAAAGCAATGCTTTCTATCCTGGCAATCCTACATAGCAATGCTGAATGTGAACGAGTCTTCAGCCAAGTCAAGAAGACTAGGACACAATTCAGATCATCTCTTTCTGATGATAATTTGGAAAAGCTGATGGTAGTCAAGTCATGTTGTAACCCTTATGATCCTGACCCAGATTATAGTAAAAATAGATAGCCGCAATGTCAACTTTTCATACTCTGTGATTTAATACCAAATAACCAAATAACTAAATACATAAGATCATATGAACACAAGGATACACTCAGTGACATAATCTCTAAACGATATAAACACAATACGTCTCAACAAGACCAACAAACGTCCAAATATCGAATAAGCTCCTATATAATAGTGCATTCAGCGTCCCTAAACAATCACTTGATCACCTAAACCCCACATACATATTCAAGTGTAGAAGGAGAGCAGGACTACCCCACTAGCAAAACGGAACACGGAATTTACAAAGTTCATTAAAGTTAAAAAAACGTGGGAGGCCTCCGAGAGAAAATGAGGATGGTTAAATGCGCCGAAATGAACGTATGTGTCCGATATACTTCCATGAAGGATGTAGATCGCCGTAAAGTTTCTTGAACAGCAGCACAGAAAATATATATTCTTACCTTGCTCGTCGCCCCGGAAGGTTACTATTCATCTTTTATATCCATGGAGACCAGCCTTTATAGATCACTACACTCCAAACGGAAACGCCTCTCCCGAGACTGCAAAGTATTCTAGCAGCAAGGCATGGAGACAATCCAAGATTCAAAATAAGTACAGACAAGGTTAGTCTTTAAACAAGATACTTAGGCAGACCCCTAGAAGCTCGTATCAGCCACTTGTCAACGTACATAACCACTAGTGACCAGTCCCGTCGTCCAGCACCGAAAGACCCACCTTCCTCTACGTTCCCTCTCTCCACCATTCTCACTCACCTTCCTCTTCCTCCCCTCTTCTCCAATAATCACA
Source organism: Medauroidea extradentata (assembly GCA_003012365.1). Lineage (NCBI taxonomy): Eukaryota > Metazoa > Arthropoda > Insecta > Phasmatodea > Phasmatidae > Medauroidea > Medauroidea extradentata. The sequence goes on along the minus strand of PNEQ01029494.1, from coordinate 75,150 downwards.
AGTTCGAAGTTAAGGAGAGGGGGAGGCGAGAGTCGAGACCACACAATCTAATGGCACATAAAACTAGACCAGGGCACCAGAGAAACCATAAACAGACTGTCCAGGGGCACAACGTCAACAAGGTCTCTGTTATCAACAGAAATTTGAGTCTGCTTTTTTGAAAAAAGCAAAATCTGCAACTTCCTCAGCCTTGAAAAAGTTACGCCTTGCTTGTCTGGTGAGTTATTTTTATTAGCTTATGTTATTGTTGAAAAGTTGCCTATTAAGTTACGTGGTATAAGAAATATGACAGCGCCTAAAGTGGAGAAATTAATATTTTGTTGAAAAGCCCTGGATTTTTTTTCATTTTAAAATGTAAGTTATACTGCAGAAAATTAATCCTTAAAAATAGCTGTTAGTCTCATAAAAAAAAGTAGAATTTCTACCAGCTGTTTATCAATATTTACTTCAAAAACTTCTTAAATAGCACAATTTTGTATCTTACAATCAAAATTTTTTCGGGGGAGAACCCCCCGACCCCCCCCCCCCATCCCTTTATTCAGTGGGGTAAATGTTTGCTTCTTTAGGAAAATTTCCCTCTTTTGGATTTCCCAAAGTTGGCAGGTATGCAATAGATACAGTACATTATTATGCAACGATCGTTACCGTCACTGAATAAGAGAAAAGCGTAGACTTTGAATCGGGGAGGACGGAAAAAGGAAAGAAAAGATTGAGATGTAATTTTACCAAGGTCTGTAACATACGGAAGGAGCAGGCAGGTACGGCTCGGCCCAAGCTACAAACACAACTGGCCGCCTGGCCGTGGGCCGGCACGAAGGAAGCGGTGGAGGAGGGGAGGGGAAGGTGCGGAGCACAAACCTGGGGGGGGGGG
>PNEQ01029494.1:40078-74179 GCA_003012365.1 Medauroidea extradentata | reverse complement strand
CACACACAGGAAAACCCCGGCACAGTATTAACATACAAATTCGAACACTGCAGTAAATGAACGTCTTTGTATGATTTCAAATATTGCAATAGGTCTAAAATAAGCAATATTAACCTCGTACATATGATACAATACAATACAATACTATCACACATCTGGGTAAACCACTATGAATTAAAAATTCAATATATTTTTCATTATGAAAATTCAAGTGTCTTCAGATACATTTAGAAGCTTAGTTCTTTTCAAAACATGACAAAGGCAGTAAATGTCTTTTCTTTGTTCATGATGACCCATTGAGCGACATACTAAATGGACAAGTTGCGACGAATATAATGGCAAAAAAAAAGCCTCGTGATGTACGTTTAGTTATTTACTTTACGAAGCATTACATGAAGTACGTTTACTTTATTTACATGTTACGAAATGTTTGTTGGTAGCACTAACGAACAATTGCATCTCGTCTGGTTTGGAAGTTATGGCAGAATGAAAATCTGTTAATGACACATAGCACACTATTTGTTACAATAATATGCTCTTTATAAATAAATATTTCAGTTTCATTTCAATGTAATCTTTAGGTACCAGTGTGGCAAGGTAATAAAATAGTTCAGGCTTATATCTACTCAAACTTAAGCAAGACAAAATTTTATTTGCAAAGTTTATTTATTTATTTTTCCATTTTGATGCCTGTCCATCCCTACTCTACTGTGGTATTATTTAGCCATAAAAAATAAGTCTGTGATACTAGTTTCTAGCCTACATCAAGATGACTCTATTGTTCCTGAATTGTATGAAATGTATCACATGTTACAACAATTAAAGTTGATGTTGTCAACAATGTAACACAGCCAAGAATGTGCAGTGTTTTCTATGAAACCTGCACAAGAAATGAATATGTAAAACTGTGTTTTCCTGGAAAAAACTGATGTGGGCTCTTATAAAATTAGTAATCCACCACAGGTACAAAATTTCTCAAATATGGCATACTATCAAAACCAGAATAACAATGTCATTGTGTGTGATAGACACTGTAACAAAATTACCTTCAATGCACCCTAACTATGTTGGTCACTGCTACATCTGCATGAGTAAGCAAAGCAAATTGAGAATGTAGTGAACAAACTTCCACAGAAGTGTCTGTAAACAACTTATAAAAAACATACGTATTCTCTTTTTAGACAGGCCACTTACTTCAGCACCAAGTAAATGATAATCAAACCAGAGTTGATAAATTTAAGTTTTTATGTGCTTTTATGTGCGCGCAATGATAGTTGCTAAATATAAACAGTTTACTTTTTATAATACCGGTGATAATAATTTGCCAAATGTCAGTCATGTTGCTTTAACTTTCAAAAATCAGTATATGTGTACTAACGGTTCTAATGATTTAAATGTCAACAGGATGTAAAAGCCCACTTACGTTACTAGAGTATGTAGAAAATATGCACCTAAAAAAATTATGTATCTTTAACGTTTGAAGATATTCATAAATAATGTTAACATTTTAAGCTCCACTGATTCCACTTCAAGGGACAGCTTTAAGTTGATGTAAGTTGTAAATTATTTTGGCTAGTAAAAATATTTCTGTCTCTTTGTTTATTACAATGACTTAATGACTTACTTTTTTAGTTCTTAATCATTAGACACTCTGAATAAACTATTGGCAGAATGAAACAAGATGTATGTTTCAACAGAAACTGGTGTTATGACATGTTCAATATTGAAGAAATTTCTATATTTCAGTATTTTTCTAATGAGCTTGTATTCTAAGGGCCGATATTATAAACCTCTTTTCGAATGACAACCAACTGCTATCCCCATAGAGAAAGCATTGGTGAGCAGTTGGTTGTCATTCGAAAGAGGTCTATAAATACGGCCCTGAGACAGTAAGACTCCAGGTAACTGTTGTGGGCAATCTTCTACTATATCAGTGTATTCATCACACACACTGTAATAGAGTTCACAGTTTTACAAACTAGTTTGTGTTGGTTCACACCACATACCTCAATTCAGATAAAATTAAATATGTTACAGATGACTAGCCATCATTCGCCTATGTTGAAATTGACAGAGGTGGTGCATGGTAACACATTGGACTAGCATTTGGGAGGAACAGATTCAATTCCCAGCTCAAGCCATCCTTATTTTGTTTTTCAATAGTTTTCCAAAGTTGTTCCAGGCTAACGCTAGGATGGTTTCTTAACAAAGGCCATGGTCGATGTCTTCCCTACCTTCTGCTCCGGGGTAAGGTAGTGTGTTACATTCTCTTACAACCATGCTTTCGACAAGATGTAAAGCCTAATAGAAATTAAAAATAAATAATACATATGTTGAAAGGTAGAAAAGAAAAAAACATATGTAACTTAATACAGAATAGAGTCAGTTATGTGTCCTGGACATTTACGTTATATTTAACATTGTTGGTTAAAATGAAAGTTTACAAATGCGTCAAATTGTGTTATCGGGGAGATAACCATTGAGATGCGGAAAGTAAAAATTACATAATGTAACAATATCTGCTCAGCCACAAATAAAAAACCCCTCTAAATACATTTTTATTACAGAAATAACCTGGAACTAATTGAAGTAACAAAAACAAGGTAATGTAGTGCTAAATTTGTTACTTAGTATTGTGTTTGTGACGAAAATTCCTCATACTGAGTAGATGCTATTTGACTAAAGCATTTGGAGTTCTTTAGTTTTTAAAGCACATATTCTTAAAATACTAGCCAATAGTAACCATCTTATGATGGCTGCTACGGGTGGACATCCAAGGCCGAGAAAAGAGGAAGCACGAAGTGCACCTTTGACACATGCGTCATGCTGCTTCGTAACCTCTGTGAGACACTCATAGGGTTCTTATTGTCCTAGAAAATCCTGTGATTCTAAGTCTGGAATTCATAGTGGTGATGTAAGTGGTATGTGAAATAATTGCTACTTATATCCGTGCTTGAGTACAGTTTTCAATTCATAGTGATAAAAATAAGTATTGCTTTTTGTGACCGCGTCAAGTAATGCTTCATGAAGTATTACTTCAAATAAGTACAGCTTAATATATATTCACAGTCACAAAAAAGTACAACTTTTTTCACAAGAATTCATTATCAAATTTATAGTTTACAGGCACCATCCAATGGTAGAGATCGGTAGAGTTGCCATTAGATTTTAAGTCTATCTTTCCAGACTTCAACAACAGTCATGGAAACTCGCATAAGCCTACAGAACTCAATCAGAGTGCCTTTTTAGTAACAACGTTCTCTTATGATCCAACTTAACCACATAAAGCCTCAGCAAACCTTGATCAGATGGCTAGTAGTTCAATGAGCTGTCTCAGTTCACCAAATGAAGCTGCAGCACATTCCAATAACCTAACTAATTCAGGTATAGTGCCTTTTACTAACACCACCTGCATGGAAAAAAACATACAGTAGTTCTTGCAGTTATTTGGATACTTTAAACTACAAACTTCAGTATCAGCGAAGAATTATCGAAAAAAAAAAACTGAATATGTCCTCAAAAGTCCTTCCAAAACCCTACATAGTCACCAAGACTTGCAAGAACAAAACTTCGGCTTGACAGAGCTTATATCGGAGTATGGAAGGCATCTAAAATTTTAAAGGAATGTCAATGCAAAGCTACTTTTTTGTTGAAAGAAGAACCTGTATTGCAATGTGTTACAGAGATCAAAGCAAGTTTTGCTTCTAAATTAATATCTGGAATAATTTGTCATTCTTCACATTGTTTCAATAATTTTTTCACTGATGTTTGGGATCTAATTGTGATGTTTGGGAACTAATTGTGGAACAAACTAACATTTATAGTTTTCAGGGGAACAGATAGTAAATGTAACAAAGACAGAGCTGAAGAATTTTGTTAGGATAAAATACCAGCATTGCAAATAGTGGTTTTGTCAGCATATTCTGACTGTTGATCTAAGAGGTACAGATACAATCAAATTGCTTCAGTAATGTTGTTGAAACATTTCGAAGCTATATGCAGAAACTTGCAATTTGTTAATAATGATTCATAAAGTTATGATCGATATTTCAAAATTCGAGGACTAGTGGACGTTACCCAAAGGAATTTATCCAATATTCACGAAGAGAATGAATATAGCATTGATGAGATAGTGATATCTAATAAAGGTACTCCAGCAGGCAGTCGACGTCAGTAGGTACATAAAAACTGAACCTCGGAAGTGGGGATTTAAGATTTTCATGAGAACGGGAGTTTCAGGTATGATTTATGAGTTTATGACTGCTTTCTTTATGGAGGGAGGATGCATTCCGACATTTTGACTTTTCGCTGTCTTGGTGCAAAGGTAGTAATTGCTCTATGTGGTTTTATCAGTAGAAGTGCTCTTTTGGGTATTTCGACAACTATTTCTTTACACTGGAACTTATTTATATACTGCAAGAGAAATATGGAATAGATAGCCTTGGATCAATCAGACAAAATCTACTAAAAGATTGCCCTTTTTTGGATGGTAAGACATTGAATTCTAAATCATGGGGTACTTTTGATGGACAGGTGTGTAACAAAAGAAAAATTTGTGCTGTTAAGTGGTAAGATAACAAAGTTGTGAGCCTTGTAAGTATTTTCTGTGAAGCTGAACCTCTTGGTGTTGTAAAGTGCATTCAGAAGAAAAAGACAGCAAAGAAAATGAATTAAAATGAAAATCACAAGGCAGTTCCAGCAGGTTGTCACGAACAAGAAACTTCTGTAGGTTTGCTGAAGAAAAGTGAAGCCCCATACAATCACATTATCAAGAAGTACTATTACACAATTATGGGATACATCAACCTAGGAGACATGATTATTGCACTATATAGAGTCAAACTCATAAGTTATAGGCGGTACCTCTCCATTTTCACAGATCATTTACATGTGTATGAATAATGCTTGGCTTAAGTATAGAAGACTTCAAATGGACAATAGCTGAAAAACTAATGAAGAGTGGAAAGATGCTCAACACTGTTGATCTTTTGTCCACCACTAAATTAGTAACAATAAAGTCATCAAGAAAGACTCCAAATGAGTCACTTTCCAATATTATAAGTAATGAAGGGGTGATGCAGATGCTGTAGAGGTTAAACTCGAATGGAGTGTGCCAAGTGCGAAGTGCAGTTGTACCTTGTTCATAAAATCAACTGTTTCTATGAATTTTATCAAGAAGTGAAAAAAACAGTAGGCATACTATTAGTATTTTCAAAATACAAGTTCAGATTAGAACAGTTCCATTAGCAAAGCTACAGAAGGAAAACTCTTTCATTAATTTATGCTAAAAAAAAACTCCCATTAGAAAGTAATGAGTTAAAACAGTGTATTCTGTGCTGTAGTAGGTAAAAAAAAACATTTATTGTAGCAATTTATATCATTTATTAAAATTTGTGTAGCACATATGATGTGCAAAAAAATGTTTTCAGTAATATTTTAAAAAAACACATTTAACAAACTGACAGAAAAGGTTTCAAATTACTTACATTCTTATGTGTTTTATAAAAAAATATTGGAATTAAATTTCTTGTTTTCTGGCAATGTATCTTATTAGATACATAAATAATTTTCATACAATCCCTGCGATGTATCCAATCAGATACATAAAATATTTTCCTTCTCGAAGTCTCACAAATTTTTTTTTGTGTTTAGTTATAATTTTTATGCTAAGTTTATAAATATGTTTTGAGTCTAATTATGTTGTTACAACAAGATTCAAAGGAGAATAATTTCTTTGTCAAGAAAAGGGTTATCCAAGTATATATGTAGTACTTTGTCAAGTCTGTTCCCTAGGTGAGAAATAAGTTATGTAAGGGATTTCTTCCTTCACATTGATATTTCATTCCACATTTGTAATGAAAAGAGGATAGGTTCTGCAGTAATAAATAGCGCATATGAACGTTAATTTCATCATAAATTTCAATTGTACGCTGAATATTAACTGAAACACAATTAAGTAAAATATTCTAATCAAAAAATATGCAGCACGAGTTCATACAAAACGTATTTTTCATCATGTTGAGTCATGAATGTAATTTTTTATTTCACAGTTAGCAAACTGTATAGATACAAAATTATATTAATACATTAAGTAACACATTTTTGACCTTGGTATTGTTATTTAATTTTGAACATGTATTAAAGTAAAAGAAAAATGCTTTCAAGTGGAGTTGACAATCAAATGTAACCAAATATTCAATTACTCTAGAGGACTGCTGTAATTCAAATACAAGTTCAGTTGTGTCATATTGGTACTGACATTGTAGCGATACATATTTGGTTACTTCATCAAATACAACTTGGCCTATATAAGTAATGCTTGTTTAAGTTTTACTTCGTGAAATAGGCGTTTATAAATTCATTGCTGAAATGAGTTTTGCTTAGAGAATAAGCATTATTTCACGAAGTACTACTATTTGCCAAACAAGTTTCGACTATTAATTCCAGCCTAAGTGTTGTGTTTTATGGCTTCGAGAAGTACTCAAAGTACTTATACTTAAACCCTTAGAAATTCTTTGTAATCGTTGATACTTAAAAGTATTGGACTGTTTTCAAAATTTCTAATCTTTTGTTTATTAATTTTTTTTCCCATTTTAAAATGGATTAGGTTTTCAGTTGTCTTGTAACAGGGGTAAAGCTACACACCTGTACTTTTTGTTTTTCCCTTGCCATCTGTTATGTAGTCTCACATTGTCGTTGGGATCAGCGACTTATGTCTTTATACCATATACACATCCCTTTGTTTCTTTCAGAGCCACATGTTGCAGTATAGCGTAGAAAATAATTGAATTTATTTGAGTAATTGTTGACATATTTAAAAAGTCACTTCTGTTTTCCATTAATGCTGCATGTTAAATCTAGCAATTCCAATAATCTCATTACATTTTACTTATTGTTTACAGTAAAAAAAATCTGCAGATTGTTGTTTTTTATATATAATTTTAGACAATAGAATCTTGTACTGAATTTTGAAATATATATAAATTTGTTGAATAGGCCTATACACATGTATACATGTGAATGCAAGGAACAAGTATGTATTTAAGGCTATGGATCAATTTTCAGGTTTTGAGATAATGTTTTTTTCAAACCCAAACTGTTTTTTTTTCCTACTCTATTTGTGTTAAATTAATAACCCTGGCAAAAGCATTGTGTTAAGGCTAAAGAACAATTTAATACTTCTTCTCAAGGGTAAGTTATGTGCTTCAAGATCATTGTACAATAATTTAAAGCCTAGTTAAGTGTATGGATACAGAAGGTATGTAATATTTTGCCATTTGTACCAGTTATTTGTTCTGTAAATTCACATGTGAAGTTACTGAAAAGTTTGTGTCAATAATGGCAGGCACCATGTTTTGAATTATAAGTATGGTACGTAACCTAATGTAATAAATATTCAACCTTTAACATTGTAAAATTGTTTAGGAATTTTCAAATGCAAACTAAACTTTATATATGACAAATGCCTAAATTTTTGTTGCTGTAGTGTGTTTGTTGTCATGGTCCTTGTAAATATACTATGTAGCCCTTGAAAGACCTTAAATAGTACTCGGAATTTTTGTGACAGAGATCCCTACGGATCTGTTTTCAGTGGTAAGTTTATAAATTATTCACCAAGATATTCATACCTAAGAAGAACCCCACAAACACCAATTTTTGCCTTTTTCGGCCATGAGAAAATAAACTGGAAATATTAGTAGGGGTAATGAAATGGGTATACACATGTAACAAAGCTTTAATGCTATTCCTTAGCAGACTTCACTCACACACACATTGAGCAGTTTATTTTGACACTGCTGCCACTGCAGTTGATAAAATAAATGTAATTTTGATGTGATAATAAATGTAATTTTGATGTGATGTGTGACACTCAATTCGAACCGGCTGAGTCAGGAGCAGAGATCTCAGGATGTATGGGGTTTGCAGGTCTTCCTCAGGGGTGTGTACTCTACCATGATTATCTTCTTCACTCTTTGTTCAAGCCAGGAGTATGCTCTCTCTCTCTCACACACACACATGCACACGTTCAGGTACTGGTAAGTAGAAAGAAATAATTATTTCAAGATGTTCACTTGGCTCCGCAGTCCAGTATGATACATGCATATAGTTACCACATGCCGTACAGCTAAGATATCACATTAAATTTTCTTAGATTTGTATATTATGGGTACATTAAAATATTGTAGACTCAAAATGATTATTTTTGTGGAGAGAGAGCTAAGCCAAAATTAACACTTGTCACCTGTAAGAACAGCTAGATGTAGCCCATGGCCACGTGGTGCTACGGTCCTAATTATGTGCTGGTTGTGACATTAGTTTAAATTAGTTCTTGCAAGAAAATCTATGTCACAAGAAACACGTGTGAGAGAGTGACGTAGAATAAGAAGGTTACGGTGTAGAAGAATCATAAACAAAGTTACAATGATTAGTTACAGTAAGCAAACCATGAATCTCACTCATATGCTATTACGACCAGCCATACTAAACGTGCAGTGGCGGCTTGTGGGTATGAAAGTGGTGAAGCAGGAGCACTTAATATGGTACACTGACCCCCACCCCCATAAGTCGGGGGCAATTGAAGCAGTTTTAGTATCTTATCATATCATAAAATGTACGACTGGTTTAAATTGAATTATGATAAAATTTGTTGGATCGAAGAATTTAACAAAGATGCCTATGTCAAAACCAGAGACTTGTCTACATAAAATCAGCATTATTTCATCACTATCTACAATAACATAAATTTTTTTTCCCATTAAGTAAATCATTGAAGGCGCAAGTGGATGAAGGTTTTATATTACAATTTTTAAAAATTCCAGTTTGTTACAAGAATAAATGTGTTATATACCTACTTTTCACATATCACTCAGAACTCACAGAAAAGTAGCATGTCTCTTGATAAAGCAGTGGATGAAAGGGTTATGTCACATTGTTCTGCATAGCTGGAACAAACTTAAATGCCACTTTACTCGGAACTTTCATCTTGCAATGTAACACCTTCATCTCAAGTCTGTCTCGGAATAAGGCCCTGTGATGGAAAAGTGACAAAATGAGAAATGCTGGGAAAACGGGGGATCCCGAGAAAGCTCGCCGGCCAACGGCAATGTCCGCCATGTTTCCCTCACGTGAAAAGTTGGAACTATCCCGCCGAGGATCAAAGCCGAATCGCCTTGGTACGAGCCAAGTGGTTTTTAAAACTATAAAAGTTCATGTATGACAAGTGAGTATTTGTCCCACACCAAAGATTCAGTACTTTTATTTATATAAAACAGGAGTTAATATGTTTATTAAAGCTTAAATTAAATTAGATAAGTATGTTTTGAAAACACATCCATTATTTCTTTCCCTTTATAGCTATCATAGGTATGTATGCCTCAACGTTAGACTGAAAGTGAATATTTATTCTTAAGCTCCACTTAAACACATCTAAGGCCTAATCATAATTAAGCTGGCTAAACAAATTCTTAACACCTGTTTTACACACGGATGGTTGTGTCACACTTCAGCGATAGCTCACATGCCGCCAATTAAAACATTGATTAAAACTATCTACTACGATATAAGTAACTAAAATTAGCAGTTCACTACATCACCCATCTAATGGTTATTAGTCTGGTGGATACATCTTTCCTTCAGTACAGCAAATTTGTGTTGATTATCATCCTTCCACCGACTGAAAGCAATTTATCTAATACTACAAACAATATTGTTCACAGGATTCTTGTTCAAGCAATTTAAAAAACACTGACGGAAAAATAAATCACTACACTTACAAGTCTGGTCAACATGGCTGGTTTATTGGCTGGCGAGAGTGCATTGTCTCCTGTTGTTTGGCGGGAATAGTAAAACTTCAGCCCCCTGGGGCAAGGGTCCTACCTTTACGCAAAATGGTCACAGCCGTGCTGAAACACAAAGGGAACCACGTGCAGCTTAGAACAACAGTTTCCATCAAGAACCGTCTATATCACCTTGTTTTCACCTCCTAGTCCTGCATTACAAGCTCAAAGCGAAAAAGGTGTCAACAGCATATTCTGGAAGTGCTCGTCCCGTAGTGCAACACTTCACATAAGAAACAACATTTCTGTTTCAAAAGTTATGAAGGACTGGGGAGAAAAATAGATGACACAGAAAATTGTCAATATAAACAAATTAATCTTGATAAATTTTAGGTGAAGCTGCGCGTCAAGTGCGTCCATTGCGAGCCGCCACTGCACTGACAAACAACTGAGGCAAGCGTTGCTCTCACTGGCCACACGTTACACGCATGGTCAGCGCTAGCATCCCATATTGGCCAAATTCAAACTGCTTATTCGAAATTGTAATTAAATAAATAAAGTTACTCAGCTAGACCTTGTGAGTAAGTCACAAGAGAACAAGAACCATGGTTATTAATAAAATTTCTAATTTAACTATTTAGCAAGCACAGTCTACACTGGTCCTAAAGTTGCCACCGTATCATTGATTTTCATTACTTTGCCTGCACGTAACCTGTAAACACACACACACTCTTGTAATATACATCATGACAATGACATACATTAATCAGCCCTGGGTGTGGGCTTGTCTGTAAGTTTTCAAGTTTGTGGGACTGTGAAAGAAAAAGATAATGGGCAGCAGCCCTTCATTATAACTTTGCTGCTTCTCTCATTTCACTCACACTTGACCCTTCCTGTCTCCACTATGCCCGCACTACACTCCTATCAGTGGGTTAGTGTGTCACGATCCGGCTTGGGACAGAGGAGGTACGTCTAAAATATAGTAAATGTCTATCTGCAGAAGCAATGCGCAAAGCTCAACATTTTGTGCAGGTGGCCACTTAAAGTTTAAATTGAAGTCATCTTTATGTGGCATCTAGAAGAACTTGAAAATTAAAATTTTCTTTAATGGTAAGTTGTTAATTATATGTACAATGTGACATTGTTCATTGTTGCTCTAGGTTTGTAACTCAGTTAACACCTGGAAAAGTCAGAGTAGTGAGGGAAAACCTGAAAAAATCAGGGAAATTGCTTCTGGTGACTGGAAATTCAAGATTGTAGAACAACTTGTAGACGTAGCGATATAGTTTTACAGGCTTTCACTATTGTTGTCTAGTCGACTAGTTTGGCTTGCAGGCTGGAGCCACATCATTGGTACCTGAATGTGTCGAACACAAGTCTGTATTGCACTTGTATGCAGCAAAGATTTTAAAATTGGTTTTCCAAAACAGTTCTACAAATTTAATTTATTTGAGCATTTTAAGTTAAACTGTTTAGATTTTTATTCCATGAAAATTACTGGAAATTCATACTTTTATATCTGGAAAACCTTGAACGTCAGAGAAATTGAATTCAGAAATTCTGTAATAACCCTGATTGTTGAGAACTAGGACGTTTAAGAAACTGATTCTGCAATATCTGTGTTACTCCAAGGAAGATAATGTTTTAATTCACCCTTCTCTTATGGTGATGATTCATCTTTTGTTAGGATGAGGAGTTATAATTTTCATTGTTGAACATGAAATTTGTTAACATGCGAGATCGTTGTTGCTGTTTTTTTCCTTCATGTAACTGTATAAGCAAATTGTAAACTTAATGGTTATGACTTCTCAGGAGATCAAGTTTGATGTGAGGCACCTGATATTGACCTTGAAAACAGTATTTCATCGGACTGGAGTCTGCTTGTGTTTTGTAAATGTTTATACTCATGTTTTACATCCAAATAAGACTTTTTTATAGGATTTAATTTAGGTTCTTTTCCACCTTGTTAAATTTTGGATACTTCTGAGGCTCCACGTATGGTTTGCATGTCTGGAAATACCTCTTTATTTATTTTGGTCTTTTTACGTGCCTTCAAATAGCACAAGGCCTTGAAAGAGGTACATTGTGGAAAGGGAGAAGGAGTTGGCCAGGGCCTGTTCAAGGAACCATCCAGCATTTGCCTGGAGTAATTAAAAAAAAATCACTGGAAAACCAAAATCAGAATGGCCAGAGCCAGGGATTGAACCCGGGTTCTCTCAAATGTGAGGAGAGTGTTTTACCACTCGTCCATTTCCTTCAGCATACCCCAAAAAGAAGATAACAATGAAAAAGGATTGGAGGCAACCTGATAGCCACAAAATACAGCAAGTTGTCAATTTACGTTGTACTGTTATGTGATGTTCCACGCACTTCTTTGGTTTAACTAGAGCACCTTACATAAATTGAGTACTGAGCACGACATAGTAGTTTCCTTTTTTATCACAGAGGCCCTTAGCCCATCAGTCACTTTGTAGACAACATTTTAGACGTGCCACTGTTATTACGCTACAAATGTGTTTCTAGTACAGTTATTTATTATTTTTAGTGGTAAGATGTCTTCCAAACAACCCCATTTATGTTACTTTTTAGACATTAGAAAAAGAACAAACAAAATAACAGAACATTAGTTTTCTAATTCTCGAAAATTGAAGTTTTGCCATGTTTTGACACAGGCGAAATGGCTGAGACATAAGTAAGTTGTTACGTGATTTAATTCTATGTTATGTGACGTAGATTTTTAGGCCATGCTCATCTGTTTCTATTGTTTCCAGGATAGTTATTTTTTAAGTCCAAACAAAGAAGTAAGGCAGTTTTCATTAAAATAATTTTTACCAAGTTAGCTAATTTTTTTTCTAGACAGTGATACTATTATGTTAGCTGATTATATAGTTAAGAAAATTTTTGTTAATTAATTAGTTAGACAAAACCGTATATTTTCTTCCCTTGAAAACATTTGCTATCACATCAAAAACCATTTTAAACTAGATTAGTAGTATCTGCTCTCAAGTTAGCTTAAAAAAATTATTACCACAAAACAGTTGTACCACGGGAGCATGGCATTAAGTCTTGTTTTCTCTCGTTATATACCACAATTATTTTACAGTGAATTCAATCGGTGTAATAAAACACTTTCCCATGTGTAAATTGTAAGGTTTGCTGTGACGTAGAATATTGAAATACAGTAGTCGCATGTGAGCGACAGAGTCGATGTTATCAATGCTATAGATGTACACATGTACAGCCCTTACCACCACGTCTGATCTGCTAGTGACATCAGCTAATTTTACAAGACAACAGTTTAAATGACATGTAAATTTAAAAAAATGTCATAATTGAACAGAATCTGCAGTCAACAGATTTAGGTACTGGATAGATGGTGAGGAAGCTTGCTAGTGTTTATAGCTTTGGTGTTTAAACTGATTGTGGAATAAAATGTAGTAAAGAAAACATCTTGATTTTGCTAGAAACTCTTTTCAAACAGAAGACTTTAAAAATTTGAACACACACAGATTTAGATGTCACTATGCTTTGTTGGTTCAATCAAAAACGAGCGGACAGGACACCTTTGTAAGGCCCTACCTGTACAGAGAAAGCAAAATTCTTTTATGATGCTTTCAGCGCAGAGGTAGAGTTCATCACATCCTCTGGATGGCTAACCATATTTAAGCAAGGGTATGGAATCTGTAAAATTATTGTACAAGGAGAAAAACTAAGTGCAAATGTGTACCAGCTGTCAAAACAGTTTTGTGTTGGCATGGTGTGTGTGCATGCACATGGAGTTGCGAGTGATTGCTGTCACTGGCTGTGCTAGAAGAATGAGGAAGGGAGGCCAACTGTCTTGTCACCTTCCTCCCAGCCCTTCTTGTACCTAGCTGAGATAAAGAAGTTGCACACAAGTTCACAGCGGTCAAGCAGCGTAGTGTAGGACTTTCGAGATAATTTTTTATGGTAAAATATGTTACCTGTACGCACCAAGGAAAAACAGGAGGCAGTTTTTAATCTCACGTGAAATGTAAAAGAAAATAAATTAATTATGACTCATTATTTAAAAATATAGAATTTTTTTAATTGAAGTTGTGTCTCAGCAAGCAAGTTCTTTCAATGTTCATAATAATTTTATTTATTTTGTTTTGTGTTCCTACAATGCCTCTCAAAAATCAGTAGTTTTTCCTTGTAACTGACCTGTAAATTAAAATCTGTGAACTGCTAAACACTGTATCTTTACATATTGAATGCATACTGTGGGCATAATTCATAACTTCTTTGTTTCATGCAATGTAAATTTTTTAGTTTTACCTAAGCATTTCACTGTCTTTTATGAAGAGAAGAATAAAACATGTTTTCAGACACATAAGTCTTAGTTATATAATTTAGTTTCTTATTGTACTTGGTTATAAACACCATGCCGAAAAACTGGTAATTAGTTGGGTTTATTTCCCACGTTGTTACTTCACTATTCGTCGGTGATAAACTTGCATGGTGTAGTGACATGTCTGTGTGTACATGCTGTCGGCTGGGCGACTTGCGTGCTCGGCTGTAGGCTTTGGGCAGCTGGTCTGACTCAATTTACGTTGTTTCAATTTGTGGTGTGATTTTCAGGAACATAACTCTGACCGACGTAAATAGAGGACTTTACTGTAGTTGCTGCTTTTGGACAGCAGTGGTTTGGATTGAGAGGTTAAGCCACCTTGTTCTACCTTTATGGGTCATGTAAAACTATTGTGTGTAACACTCCTGTACATACCGGATATCAACTTGAGACCATGACTGAGCCAGCATTCGAGACTGTTGAGAGCTTGCATAGTATGTGTAGGGTTCATTTTGAGTAACTCTTGTAATGTTTCTGTACATAATATACATGAGTGAAATCATGGATAAATATATATTTTTCTTATCATCCCATGGCTTTTATCCTGCCAGGTTGCCTATGACCCCTGTTTGTTGTTACCATTTTTGGATACAAGGCGGCATTTCCAGACATAGCCTACAAACCTTAGTAAAATAAGTTCCATTTCATCTCGTAACACCCCTATCAGTTTGTAACACTTTCTCACTAACATTGTGTTATGCATGTCGTTAAAATAGACTATGGTAAACTCCTGATTAACCATGCACCGTTTAACCAGTTTTCGGATCACCATGCAATATTATGTGTGTTTAAAACAATGTTACAAAAATTCTAAAATAACCATTGTGGAACATAAAGAATGTAAGCTTTGGTGCCCAATATTGGGATAACAAGCTGTTAAGATCCCATTTCCTTGTAATATACCCCATATATATTTTATTTATATATTTTTTGTGGAAAGAATGTGTGCTACATACATTTTGTCTCGTTTAACTTTTCCATATTTTGACATATCTCTTCAGAGAAATGTGCTTGTTAGTTCCATTGTTTGGAGATTTAAACCATGTGTTTCTACAGTGTTTGAGTGAATTGTAAGTAAATTTGATATTTTTGTTAATTTTATATTGGCAAATAGGAATTTTCGTGTTAGTCTTGTTTCCCAATTATCCGTGCATTGCCCGACATTAATTAACATGGATAATGAGGAGTTAACTACAATTTATTATAAATTTTTTTTTATTAATTAGTCAAAGTAACTTGTATGTGTCTTGTTAGTTGGTTTTTAAGTTTATATATGTTATTTTTAATTTAATGCATATTATTTCAATTTGTTTTTAAAGGTGTGTGATCTGCATGGTTGAATTCATGGTTGGTGATGCAGTGCGCTATCTACCTTGTATGCATACCTACCATGTTAAGTGTATTGATGACTGGTTGATGCGCAGCTTTACGTGCCCTTGCTGTATGGAACCTGTAGACGCTGCGTTGTTATCAAGCTATGAGACAAACTAGCTTCATAGAGATCTGAATTATATTAAAGGAAAAACTGAAGACTGACACTATGAAGAAAGTTTTCTTCACTGTAATAAACTGTGATGGATTATAAACATGAAAATACTGTGTGATATATTTATGAAATGAAATCAGGGTAAATGAATTGGAAACAATAAAAATTTTGAACAAGTAATATTTTCTATATGATACATGTAACATATTAATGAAAACATGAAAATTATTAAGATTTTTAAATATAGAATTATATATTATTTGATTATTTGTGGTGTGTGTGTTAATGTGACTAGATAACACAAAGATTGTTATTTGTTCAAATGTTTAAACTTTTTTTGCAATTTAATGTCATTTTTGGTTTGGTTTTACCACCCTGTCATTTATATATTGACATTTCAGGTAGTATTTTGTGACCTTGGTGCAAACCAAACCAATTTTTAAGTGTATGAATAAGAAATGAAAAGTTACTTAATATGTATAGTTCACGTTATATTGTTACTTAAAAATGACATGAGCCAAAAATTAATGGTGCTTAAATCATATATTTTAAACATCTCCATTTGTAAAGATTTTTGACTGCAGTTATAAGTTATAACCATTGAAGTGTTTTGTTTTATTAACATTAATTTTTATGTTTACAATATTATATATATATTTTTTTTTTAGTTTTAATAATGAATATTGGAACCCATATGTTAGTGCATTATTCTATCTAGTCTCATTGTTATGTTAATCAATTCTGTTGTTGGCAGACGTAAGAATTCCATTAGGCTTACATGTTGAAAAATATTTTCCTTTTAAGTATAGTTTTTATTTTTTAATGAATGTTGACACACATTGTGCTCAAGAAAAAAAAAGAATGTGTTGCTCGTTCCTTTTGTTTTTTGTTATATGGTGTGACTGATCTTCAGTAGTCAGGGTTGCTATAGGTATAGACAACAGAGAAAACCTGGAAAAGTCAGGGGAATTGCTTTTGTTGCCTGGAAATTCATATATGTAGTATAGCCCAGTCAACAAAAGGAAAAAAAATTGTGTAGTTTTGAACATTTACAGAGGTGTAGGGGGAAGTATACTAAACAACGTACAGTACTAAAAGTCTCCGTCGGTGGGGGAGGACTGTTTTAATGTACATTTCATTGGTTTTCCTTAAGTAGCACCCAAACTATGGGATGTAGCAAAAACATTTTTCACAGAATTAAAAATCATAACTTTTCCTTCAAAAAAGGTAAGTAAAATATTTTTATGAAACCAATAGTTGAGAAAATACAGGATATTGAAAATTGCAGAATGTGGAACATCTTGTTGTATTGGTTGTGTTTGAAACAAAAAAAAGTAGGTGGTAACTTACTGTGTTATGTCAAGAATAAAAAATTATTAAGGAACTAGGATGTACCCATAGAACTTGTGATGATTATTATTGTGAAATTTATAAACATGACATGGAATGAACACACATTACAAAAAACAGGGACTGAAAGTCATCTTATTTTTTGTGTTTAAACAAGCATATAACCTGAATATTTTCAAATTGTAAAGTGTTACGTATTTAAAAAATATAATACAGGATTATTATTAAGTAAAACAATAAAATTTCATATCAATGAAAAACCTGTGTTCAACAAATTGTCAAAATAAAAACTGCATATACTTATGTGCATATTTTAAATGTTCTATTAAATAAAATTAATATATGCTTTTTAATAATTGGGTTTTTTGCTATTATAATTACTAATTGCCAGTTTGAATGTTTACTTGTATTTTTTGTTATTTATGGAAATTGCATCATATATGCATATTACAGAATACAAAATACCTAAATGACGTCTTCTGCATAAACTTCAACAATTTGAAAATCTTCTTCTACTTCTTCATCTGATTGTGTACTGTTGATGCACGTACTATGGCAGGTTCCACAAACAGATGAGCATTTAATACCTGCTTTCCAGCATCCACGTCTTACACCACACCCAGTTATACAGAGGCAAACTATGTTGTTCAGAACTGTGTCTGGAGCCACTGGGTCCGATGTTTTTATTGGAAATAGGGATTCATCTTCATATTATTGAGCCACTGTTGAATCTGCAAGTATACTCTTAATGAGTGTTACCTCGCTGAGCCTCTGGAGGGAGGAAGTGAAGAGACATCAGCTTTGGCCTTGGTTGACGATATGAGAAATGATGAATACAGATGGTTTTTCAAATCATGTTGTTTAGCATTGGCTGTATATACAAGGAACATCTTTTCATCAGCTTGTGACACAGCTTAGGGTGTAGATGAGGGATTATAAAATATTTCAGCAATGTCTTTTGTCAGGCTTTGTTGGTTTTTGAATAGTGTGACCAATGTTGCTTTAATTTTCTTATCAATGGCTGAGGTCGCATCGCAGCCATTGAATTTGTTGAATATTATTTTGCTACTACTTTTGACCCTGTTAGGCTTAAAGAAATACATGTTACTATGTGGTGGTGCCAAAGCAGTTAGTAGCACTACCAAGTCCACATCTTCCCCTATTACAAACACAGTAAGAGTAGTTCTTGCTTTCTCTATACCACAATTCACAATGTTAATATCAGCATCACCTGTAGCTAGCTTAGTTTCTATTCCTCTGGTAGTAATTTTCTGTGTAAGGCCGTGAATAAGTCTTTGTTTTATTCCTTTCATTTGCCAAAAATGTTCCTGTTGAACGGTGATATTCATGTTCTCATCAAACGTAATACCAACAGAAGTTTTTGTGGTGCTTCTCCTCTGTTCTGCTCTTTTTGTGCTATTGACATCACCATACCAGTCAAAAACCACAACACAATGTTCTCCGTAATACTTGATCGTGAAGGCTACATTTAAAAATGTTGTCATATTTTGAAGTAGTTGTTCACCTATACATTTAAATTACTGCCTACTTTCTTTATTTTTTTAATACAACCAGTATATCATGAAGTTTAAAATTCATGCAATTTTCAAAACAGTGAATTTCCTAAATTATTGATTTTATAGAAATATTTTATTAATATCTCTTTCATGGGAAATTGTATGCTCCTTAATTTTGTATATAAAATGTTTTTGCTACATCTCATAGTTTGGGTGCCACTTAAGGGAAACTGGGGGACTTTTAGTATGTTGTTCAGTATACTTCCCCTTACACCTCTGCAATTTATCAAAATTACATAATTTTTTTTGTAATTAGTGTTTTTTGAACTTAACTGCCTGGACTAGTAGGGCACCTAAAAAACCTTGTTTAATGATTTGAGTTTTCTATAATATCCTGATTTGCAGTAATTTTGTGATTGGCGGTAATGTCAGTTTGTCACATTTTTTTCAATGT
The DNA here is from genome assembly GCA_003012365.1 of Medauroidea extradentata. NCBI lineage: Eukaryota > Metazoa > Arthropoda > Insecta > Phasmatodea > Phasmatidae > Medauroidea > Medauroidea extradentata. Next base: position 55,227 of record PNEQ01029494.1, on the reverse strand, counting down.
GCAATAAATGTATATTTTTTTTAACTTTAATGACAGTTTTAATGCAGGGTACAGTTGTCTTGTTTCCCGATAGATAGCTGCACAAAATTACAGTAAATTACATATAATTTTATCAATAGTTCAAAGAATATGAGGATAAGATGAGAGTGGGATCACCTGTTTTAACTGTGTCCCCTATTATCCTATGTTTGAGTACATTTTAACAATTGGAAATGCCTCTGTTAGATAAATACAAAGTATAAATGCTTATGGACTGTTGCATAACGATTCATAGAAAAAAAATTAATATTATGATATCAGTTTGTGTAAAATTACTTATGATTTGCTAAAATTTATTGTTCTGCAGGCTGTGGGTGCTAAAATGTACCGAAAACAGACAAACTGCCCACAGTGCATTTGCAAACAGAGAATAATTACAAAGACTGTATAAAAGTGACTGAAAATTCTTAATTTTTGTTTGGACAACCTAGAAAGGTCAGGGAAATTTTATTCTAATATTCTGTAGCAACCCTGGTAATAGTCATTTAATTGAGTGTTGTGGTGCATTGTAGAGTTGATAGTATTAAACTTCTCTCCATTGTGAGTAATGTTTTGTTGAAAATAGCTATATTCTTATAAGTAGAGACAGGAAATATCGCGAAAAGATTTTTGCACCTCTTTGTTTGAGTGTCTTACATATATAACTGCACCTCTGCTATGTTGTCAGTGATTGGATGCAGTAACACCCAGCGTGTGGAGGTTAAACCCGCAAATCACAGACGTGATGTGCGGCAGTTGTCCGTGTACTGATTGGCACAGTAAAATGAATAACGATTCTGCACAAAAACACTCTGCCAATAACCGTGAAGTTGAGCTGCAGGTGTGCACATATGGCACTCAAACAAAGTGGGGCAAAATTCTTTCCACCAAAAATTCCAGTCACTACTTATAAGTTAGCCTTATTCATTTAGTTTATTTGATGTAGATTTTTCTGTGGGCAGTTTTATTATATGGCTGAAATAGTGGCTTTATGCTTTGAAACCAGTTTAGAAACTGTTTTGGATGAAAATGGTTTATTTTGAAGTTATGCTAAAATATTAAATTGAATTTATTGTACTGTAATTGTGTAATTTAGAAAACTTGAATATTTTGATCTGCAAGTGTAAATACTGCAATTATTGTTATTAGACTGTGTACTTTGTAGAAAAATGTGATATAAATTTACTATAAATTGCTAAACTGTGAATGCATGGCACATTATTCACAGCAAGGCTGAACAACATTTTAAGTTTACTGGGCATGTTTTCCTCTGTTATACATTAAATGTAACAAAAAAACCAGTGGGGAAGATTTCGAATGAATGTGGTTAGGGATTTTTCATTCGGATTTTGTTAGGATATCTTACTTGTATGCAGTCCTGTATAAAATATGAAATCCAAAAATGTGATTTTTAAGACAAAGAGATTTTGAGTGTGTATATGTTAATATATATATATATATATATATATATATATATATAGACACACACACACACACACACACATACATATATACTAGGATGTTCCGGGAGTAGGCGTCAATAAAGAGGCAGGTGATAGAGGGGCCCAAGACCTACCAAATAAACCGAACTTGTATAATCCAATTTGCAACCATCTAAATTTTATGAATTTTTAAAGAAACTTTTGCTGTACTCTACCCTGAGCTAATCATTTACTGATGGTGGAAAAATTAATTGTTCATGTGGAACAAAATTTTTGCACACCAAAGGTGATTTGTGTCGTCACATTAAAAAACACATTTCGTGTCACTCAGAGTACATCTTCATAAAAAAAATCTCTTTCACAAAAGTTGTGTTTAGTTTTGAAAGACACCTCTAGTTTACACGAGGTAAAAAAATATCAATGGGTATCATAAATGATCACCCGCCATTGGAAAAACTGCCCCATAGATCGGTCAATTAATTAGTAAAAACCAGTATTTTAAATTAATAAACTTCAATGCAGTAAATATGAAAATGCAATGTTATGCAGAAGATTCAAAGAATGTGAAATCAGCTATAAGGTTGAAATTAGTATGTGAGTAAATAATTAAATGTAGTTTTAAAATAAAAATATTACAAAATGTTTGAAATTATTAAAATGTATTTTGAGTGTAATGTGTTTATTTTGTGAGGGTAAAATGAAATGTTATTAATGAAAGTGGTAATAGTCAGTTATTTTGCTAAACAAAATTGATATTACCGAAATAGAAAAGATAAGATAAATTAATTATATCACCAGACGCCCTTACATGGTTGCTGCTTAATACTCACAGCAGCCGCGGTTATATAGAGGCTAGTGCTCTTTATTGACATCTACTCCCAGAACATCCTGTATATTGCATATATATATAATATATATGTGTGTGTGTGTGTGTGTCTGTGCATATATATATATGTATATGTATGTACATATATATGTGCATATATATATATATATGTATATGTATGTATATACGTAATTAAATTTTATTGTTATTATTCTATTTTAATTTTAATGTGACATCCATATAGCATAGTTTGTTAATTTTTCAATTTTTGGGCTTCTAGTATCATATTTTATTTTAAGATGTCCCTTATATTATTTACGTTTTAGTTTTCTCTCTGTTATATTTATAATTTTAAATGTTAACTATTTTAAATAAATAAAAGTAAAACATTATACAAAGTTTGGTTTGTTATTTTATTCTAAAGTGGCAGATAGTAAAATGTGGATTATCTGTTTAAAATTTATTTTAATAACATGAATGCATTATTTTGCACTAGACTTGAATATTGCAACTGAAAAGTTGGATGAAAATTTACTGTTTTACTGTGAAAACACAAGCTCACCATGTGAGCATCAAGAGTTGAAACGTATTGTTTAAAGAAACAGTTGTTTATTTTGTATAACTGTCAAATTTTTTTACAAAAAAAATTTTCATTAATTCATTCATTACTGCCTATTGCCGTAACTTATTTTATGACTAATATAGTAAACAAATATTTTTAAAGATATTTTATTTTCAAAAACAAAATTCTGCCTTTTACCTGTTATCGTGTCAACTAATGTGGCTGCTCTCATATTCCTGGTTCAGTCGTAGCCCACAAAACCAATTAGAGCATTCCATTTATTAGTCACGTTTTGCCATATTACCTATTCGTTTACGTTTCCCCCCCCCCCCCTCAATATTCCTCTGTGAACAATACTCATTTCACAATCACCATTTGTTTATCCTAGATTGTCCTTTCCAAACACAAGATACATTTTGTAAATATTGTGCGCCTCAATAGTTTTTTAGCACTTTGTGAACATAAAGCAGCAGCAGACCATCAAAATCATCTACAATTTATAGTATTTATTTTCATCTGGCAGTACTTGTATTATTCTTACGTGAGTTAGTATACACATAGGTTGGCACCAATGAGATAACATTCTATATTATTATTTTTCTTCTTAAGTGTTTACTGCTTCAATGGGGTGGCTGCAATGAGAATCTATCAGACAGCCTGAGCGGTGGCAATGAGAATGTATCCAGCACTCATAGGTACGCAATAATGAAAGTGCTTCAAGCATCTGTGACAATGGGGCGAATGTTCTGTGATATTATGATGCAGTGTAACTGAATTTTAGAAGTATGGTTAGACACATGGCTATATTTTAGCAGGTGTGATTACCTTCACATATTATCGGGAAGTATAATTTGCTGATTTCACATTTTTAACAAATTTGACTGTTGGTTTTGTTACTTATGGAAGTCTAGTCATAAACTAAATTGAATGAAATGTTTTGATATACTTATTTTGGCTGTTGGTTTCTAACAAACATATATTTTGAGGTTATGTATGATAATTCTTAGGTCTAAAATGTAAGACTGCATTCATCATTTTCCCCGCATGCCTCATTCTTTTTTGGTGGTCCACTGAGAATTGATGTTTCAAGAATCCACTATATATATACAGAAGTTTTAACACATATATGTGTTATAAAAATATTTAATTTTTCCAATTTTTTAAACTTCAAAATTATGGTACACGTACATATTGACCGTTGCATTTAAATAATGGTGTTATAATATATATATATATTTGTTAGTTACATACACTTTGAAATATTTGTAGGGTTGGTAAGTGCAGTTTTATTTGTTGTTAATAGAAGATTAAGCATGAGCACTGAAGTGAAATAAGCATCTGTCAGTTGTATGTATAAGTAACAGAATTAGTACAGTGCATGTAGATTTTGACGTCAGGATTCAAAACACAAGAAAAAATGATCACAGGTGTGTTGGTTTACATCTACTGAACATCCCTAAAATAATCCTCATCTAGTTTTCAGCCATTTGGATTAATAAAAAAAGCTGCCATAATTGTTTTTTGCCAATATTTGGGGGAAAATGTGTATCTGTCTAACTATTTAGTTTTTTCAGACATATTTTTATTTAAATATGTTTATTTTAATAATTATTAAAGTGAGTTTCGCAAATAGTATCTACAGTGGAATCTCGTCATGAGTATGGGTTATTATAATGGCAACAATGTTTTATGCACCATCATGATTTATATGCAAAATAAAGTAAACAAATGAGTTCAAAATGAGCACAAAATTGTATTTACACTTGCTGTTATGACAAAATAAACTTTGACACGAGCTGGGGTTGCAGAGAAGGGTTAAAATGCTCGTTTATCTCCGGTGAAATATTTATTGGAGACAGAATTCGCACACGGCGGTGGCGTGTGAGGAACAGATTGCCAGGTAGTGCCAGTACTTTAGAGAGGATGAACACTCGGAGAGCGTGGTCGTGTGGCCGATGGCAAAGGCATTATTACGTTAATTTCTCCCACTCGATTTCATGCTTACATAGGGAAATCTTGAGGCATTCCGCACGTCTCCATGCATATAAACACTGAGAGAATGCGGGTTGGAGGGTCCCGTGTACTGAAAGCCGAGGAGCGGCGAGTCAATAAATAACACACTTACAAGGGACGTGGTTTATTATTGCATATTGACACCGTACAGCCCTGTGACACAAACCACTGGGTTTTTTCATAAAAGCAGACCTGAACCTGAGCCCGTCCAGGGGGCGATGCTAAGAAAAAGCCATGTGGGCGAGAAAATAAATAAAATGAATTTAAGCCCCTGGGTGTGTACGAATTGCAGGGGTGAGGGGTATCTCCGGGCACAGCATAAATTACTCAAAAATGTTCCGATAAAGTCTTACACTATTGATATGCTAAATTACTACACCAAGAAAGTAATGGTGTATGGAGCGACACTGAGTCAAACAGCTCTTCACACCGCTAACCGCCAACTGACGAGCCTTTCGTGCTGACCGGACAGCGAGCCTGCCAGTGGCTGGAATAACTACTCAGTTACATAAGATCACTATAAGACAAGATACAAAGGCACAAACACTTTTAACTAAAGAAACTTGCGGTTTAGAGTCCCAAAGGCATTTGTGGGAATGATCATATTGAATTTTATGTAATTTATAATTTTTTGTGAATTTTGTAATTGTCATTACGAAAAGGAATAAAGATATCTTATGGCCATTAAGTCGTGGAACAAACACAAGAACATTTCTACTACATTAAAAAATTTGTTGTGTATTAAATTTTGAAATTCAATTAGAAGAAAATTATGCAGGTCAGGTTGGCTGTGTGGGCGAGTCGATCTTCGCTGGGTGGCACAGGGGTGTGTCTACCGTTGTTAAAGGTTAATCACGACAACACCAAAGCTTGATTTGAACCTAAACAAGGTTACCCCTGGCCTTTGATTAGAAAGAGTAATTGGTGGTGTGACTTCAATAGCTTTTTTTTACCTACAAGTACCAAAACACATGTTGTTAACTTTTGGTTCACTTTATGGGGCTTGTGAGCAATGGGGCACTTTCCTGTAAATAGATAGGTCTTGATGACGACTATGCAACACATGGATACTGCCCCGACGTCGGGGTTGGCGTCTGGACGCCTCCGCCTCTTGTCACCACGTAGTCGGGCATGTTCTCATGTGTGTGGGCGGTACTGAATCAGTGACGTGGCACACGCAATAGTCTGCAATGGAAGGGGGATGCTGAATGGTCCGCTTCAACTTGGACTGCACACTGAATCAGTGTGTATAAAATAATTGAATCCGATAAATACTACTTGTGACTAAATAATTTTAACATCTTTAGTCTCTGCATGCTGGAAGGAATGGGCCTGAATGTGTCACACTCAGGGCAGCTACAAACAGAGAAAACCAAGAAATATCTAGGAAATTTACTTAGAGCTGGTCTTACCATTCTCTGAGATAACCTCCACCTAAATTTGCATCTTACCACTTTATTTATACCTCTGTGTAACTACCCAGAGATTAGCTAGAAATGAAGTTAGGTTGCATAGACTGTCTGGTTGTGTCGTGGCTGCTGATTGGTCTGTTGGATATGTGAATATATATTTTCTTGATGTTACATTTATGACCGACGGCCACACAGAAATAAATAACACACAGGTGCTAAGTTTTATATTTGAGGTTAGGCTTCTTTAACCTTTTGTGAGTGTTTTGTGAATTGTGTTAAAACCTAAATATAATTTCGAAATGACTTAGCTCAATAACTTAAGTATTAATGTAAATAAATATTGAAAATGTTTCACTAGAACCTGTTTCAGTAAAAGTCTAGAACATTGAAATTAATCATCCTTCTAGTTTCCTTGTTTATAATAACATTAATATTAATACTGTAAACAACGACCAGGTGGCAAGCTGTAATGTTCTTAATCACCAACCAGTCCCCTTCTAAACTTTCAAACCCCTTTCACTGTCACCAACTGCTCTGAAAGTAAATTCCACTTCTCTCCTTCACCGACTGCTTACCCCAGTATTTTCTGCTCATCACTGGATCTAATTGTTGTTATTACATCATCCTCTATACTCTTTAATGGTAGCCTAACTTACCCTAGCCTGCTTCTCCATTCACCTCTTTGTACTTCTTGACCTGTCTTTCAACTCTTCTCATTTCCTTCAATGAGTTCCACCTCAAATCTTCAGTATCACAGAAAAGTAGGTGAGTTCATAGAAAACAAGGGGTTGGTAGGGTGGATAGAAGATTTCTTGAAGGGAAGGGCTCAGAGAGTGAAAGTAGGAAATACTGTATTGGATGAGGGCAAAGATTCCTCTGGGGTTCCACAGGGAAGCTTGTTAGGTGCTATATTGTTCACCACAATGGTTAATGAGATAGGGTAGAAATTATCAGCAGAATAAGATTGTTTGCTGACGATTGTGTCAGTAGAGGAAGGAGAGAATAAGTTGCATGAAGATATTGCATGGATACGTTTATGGACAGTGAAAAACAAAAAGAGGATAAATGTGAGGAAAACTGAAATTGTATGGTTTACGAGGAACATATTAGAAAGCGGGGAAGTCTAGATAGGTAGGGCAGGAAATAGGTAAAGCATCAGAGTATAAGTACCTTGGAGTGATGTTATATGACAACCGTGGCTGGAAGAGTCAAATTCAGAAAGGGGTCTCGAAGGGTAGGAAAGTGGTGGGAATGTTGAGCATGATATTGAGGGGAACCAGCGCTGAGAGATGTGAAGGGGAAGGCCTACAACATCATGGTCAGGCCTGCTCTTTAGTATGCTGCAGCATAGTGAGACCAGCACATTGAAGTGGATGTAAATGAACTAGAGAAGTTACAAAGATAGGCAGTCAGATGGGTTAATGATTAAGTGGAAAAGTCAGGGGCAGGTTGGAGAGGATGAAGGTTAATTTCAGGCCATCAGTTATGATATGGGACATGGGTTGGAAAACACTGAAGAACAGGAGAAGGGTGGAAGGACTTGTAAGGATAGTAATGGGTGAAGAAGGATGAGGGTATACATGTGGCAGAGGAATCAACAGTAAGAAAAAACAGTCTGGTGGAGGATAAAGAGGGGGTTACAGTTGATATTGGTTAGGACGGTTAAGGAGTGGAACTTGTTAGCAGGAGATAGTGGTGTCATTGAAGGGGGCAGGCCAGTTTTGTAGGGCAGTGAAAAGGATGGTATAAGAGGGTTGATATGCTTGCCACCAGGCTGTAATTCACTTGCAATTATATAATGATAATTATCACTTTAATCACAACAGCCTGCCCATAACTTCACCATTTATCCTTCAAATACCTTGGTCCCCGTCTTTGCACCTTTTGCAGCTCCCACATCTCCAATTCCATGTACAGACACCACTCTGCTGTGGCTGCCAGTCCTCCCCCTATCCTCCCACTGCTTGAATATTGAGACTACAACTGCTTCCTTCCAATTCTGTGGTAATTTCCTCTCCTCCAGAGATCTGTGAAATTTTACTTCTAAATATCTGAACAACTAACACCTACCAAATTTATAGAGTGTTGTTTCCTGTTCCATCTGGACCGGTCACCTTATCACACTTTAACCCTCTTATTACCTTTCCTATGTCCCACTTTCTATTTGTTTGCTTCCTAAGAGGCTTCCCCCAACAATCATTAACTCCAATCATCCTGCTCCTCAAATACTGACAAGCACTGGGCCTACAGTGTTTTCCTTATCAGTGGTTGTAACTTGCCTGTCTGCACCTTTATACACTGGCATTTCTCTGTCGCTCCTTTTATGTTTTTCTTGAAATGATCAAACAATTATCCCCCTCTACTGTCCTTCTAAATATTTTGTAGGTAATAATTTCTCCCCGGACTAATATTTCTCCCTTAGTCTTTTACCCATCTGCCTCATCCCTTCCATAGCTTTTTCCATACCATCGTTCCTCCATTTCACATGCATCTGCCTACACTTGCTTTTTAAACCCCTTTGCTTCCCATACATAATGCAAAGTTTCCCACTCAGCAACAATCCTCCTCCATGGTATAAACGTACCTATCATTTCATAATTACAATTAAAACAGAAAGAATTGTGCACAAGTACTCACAGGATGGTACTTGCAAATAGAAACACACAACATAGGACGAACACATTTCTCCGCCGATGCGCGGTCACAACGTTTCGCAGACTACATCTGCTTCATCAGGCGAGTGGAGGCACACTGAAGTCTATTGTCCAGCTGTGGTTGGTAATCAGTGCACCTAGCGGCCATAGGGCGAACTATAGTGCGGCGGGAAGTTTGAAATGAGGGTTTGTTATCTGATGTTAAGGCCAGGTGGCTGTCTGGATTTTGTGATTTATTGATGTGCCAGTTCCCAGCGTCTTAATTCTGCTTTGTTTTTGTTTTTCAACTGTGGTAGGGCCCTCACCACTCTGGTTGTATAACAGGAATCAAAGTTGGAGTTATGAAGTGCTGCATGTGCAGCAACTGACTTCTCATGTGGATCAACCTCCGCTCCAGCTATGGCTTTTTTGGTGTCAGCTCTGTGGCAATTCATCCTCTGTCTGAGAGTGTTGGTGGTTAGGCCGATATACTCTGCATTGCAGTGAGTGCACTGTAGCTGGTAGATGAGGTTTTCAGTTGCACAGTTGTAGCTTCCTGGTATGGGGTAGGTTTGGTTTGTCTGTCTGCTATTGAATGATGTGAAAGGTTGATGTATAGCACAGGAGCCACAGCGTGGTTTATTACAAGGGTGAGAACCCCTGGGGGTGGTTCTATCATCCGATGTGGTAATGACTGGCAGTTTGGGCGAACCAGTTTGTTACGGAGTTTGGGGGAACGTTTGAATACCAGCCTGGGTGGTTTAGTGAGCAAGTTTTGGGTGAGTGGTGAGGAGGCCAGGATTTTGTGCCCACAGTTCAGTATTGTTTTGAGTTTGTGCAGACCTTCGTGGAATGGGACAACCAGGGGGATTTCAGAATTGCCAAGCTTGGTTGAGTCGTCACTAGTGACACATCTAGATTGGACCCCTCCCCGTTTTGTTTCATGCAGTAGATTCCTGTACTGAATGCACCAAGCATCTGTTCGCTAACTGCACTGTCGTTCCCTGCACCATGTTACCCATCCCTTCTACTCACTCAATCCACTGTACACCTTCATATTCAGGTACCCTGCCACAACCCACTGTCTATGCCCAAGTCTATCGATCCTGTCCTTTCTCAATTGTATCCCACCCTTGTCCTGGTTGTGTGTATGCTCCAGTACTGTGATATTCCTACCTATCCCTTTTACTTCTGTCGCTTCCTCTTCTTAGTATTCAATTCCACCAACCCTTCTAACCCCTCCCTCATACACACCATTATTCCTCCTCCTCTCCCTTCCCTGCCATGCTACAATTAAGTTGTCCCATGCTGTGTCCATTGGACACTGCGAGCTGATTGGCTGAAATGATCACATGACACTGTCCCTCGTGTCCCTTGCCGTCTCTCTGTCCCATGTCTCGTCTTGTCCCATGTATATGGCCAATATTTATAAATTTTTCCTTCATCCTATGTCCTTTGTTAAGTTAGAGAAGAAGAAGAATTTTTAAAACATTAAACGCCGCCAAGATTAGCTCGTAAACATAAACATTCATATTCATAATGCCAGTAGAGAATGTGGAATGTAACAAGAGAATTATTCAAACAAAAAAATAATATTTAAACCAAAATAAGCTCCAATAAGTTTCACGAACGTGACTAATTGACAAATTTATTTATAAATAGCTTTTAACAAAACACCACTAATACTTTTTTACTAATCAGTTTGTATAATTATTGTCAGTCTCCGAATCCACGTAATAGGTATATAACAAAATAAAGGACAATCGAAAAAACAAAAACTCCATTAAAATTAACTGCACTCTGGTGTCGCTTTTCTGAATCTGCAGGATGAGAGAGCTCTATTGTAGCATCACATTTCTGGGTGTCCCTTGGTGATGTCAAGAGACGATGGGACAAGAGGACATGAAGGACCAAGAGACATGCTAATGTAGTACGGTCTTTATAATTCCCTGTCTAGCACCACCCTCCACATCTCCACTGCTACATCTGCTCTGTATCTTTCGACATTACCCAGAAAGCTTGGTTTTATGGTTAGGGTAATTTTAAAGTATCGAAAAAAAAAGTTTTACTGATTTGTTTCATTTCCTCTTACCACATTACAGGTGCCTTATTTAAGACTGATTTTGTTGGGATTCTCTTCATTTCGTAAGATAGAATGACTACACACTTAGTTTTAAGTCTTTCATGAGACTATTAATTCACTGTCACTAATCTGTTGATATTAGTTGCTGTCCACATAAATCACACCAACCTCAGTTAATATTTAAATTGCAAATTATTTGGGTATAGTCTAGTTAAATTTTAAAGCCCCATTCACAATCGCAATGGCGCAAGTAAAAAACATAGCATAAGAAAGTGAATATCTGTGATACGAATGGTGGCGTTCACAATGAATACTTGGCATGACTTACGTGGCGTAACTTGCTTGGCATGGCGTTAAAAATGGTCATCTCTGAGTATTCTATACCAAGTTTTTCATGCCGGCCAATAATAATATGAAACGTCATAAGTGCTGTTGGCACGAAAATTTTCGTCCAATAACAAATTAGTTATTTTCTTGTTGATTATTTTCTGATTGGTCAATTTCGTGGTGATTGTGTACGGACAGTTTCGCATGTTATGCTGTGTAAGTTATGTTATTTTTTTCATGTCGATTGTGAACGGGCCTTAACATCCTCGTATGACCGTCGTGAATGCGAAACACATAAGCAAGCCTACTGAATTATTAATGAAATATATATGATGATTTTATTATGAATCACTAAACGAAAGCAACTTGTGTATTAGACTAAAATATTCGTATATGCCTTATTACACGAGTTACAAAAATTACATGGAATTCAGGAAGCAATTACATAAATTACACCCAGTATGGCCATGATTGCGATGTAAATTGTGTAGGCCTACTGACAATTGGGAAACACTGCTTGACATATTTCACTTGCATTATATAAATGCCGATTTTCATAAATAAAGCACTGAATTATGTCATTCCACCATACCGTCGGCTAAAACATAGACATTAACGAACATTTTTTATTTTCATCACATTTCAAAAACAACTTCAGCACATGCTTGTAACGATAACTTTGTGGCAATTTTCCTTCTTACAAATATGATCCTTCACTTCCTACATAATTCTAAATGTACTTTTTTTTTTTACGTGAAAAGTGGCCTTTAGTTTTCGCCCACGGCCAATAACTCCAATCAATACACGAAACGAGTCAATAATTAGAACCAATATCCATTAACAGAAAACACTATCAAACTCTAGAAACTTCCAGGACTTCACAAACACGTAACGTGCCGAATTCCCGACACAGGATCCAAAAAACAGAACCGTCCACGACGGCGGCTACTGAAGAACTTGTTCTAAATGTACGACAAGGCTAAATAATTTGAAATTACGAGAAACATAACCAAAACATTCTTATGGCACAAGAAATTAAATTCAACACAGCACAAATAAGGTTAAAAATGAAACACAGGATACTTTCATAGATATACTTAACTTCAGTGTACGCCTCACGGTCAGTAGAAGGAAGGTCATCCCAAAGCGCAAAATCGCTGTCATTGGACAGTTGTGTGTGACGTAGCTCGAAGACCCGAACACGGCGGCATTGCAAATTGAACTTGTTGTAAAATGCTGCAATTCAGAAAATATGTATCTGTTACTCATTCTAACGATATATTTACGTAGTGTCAGTGGTGAAATATGCAGTATAGGCCTACATGTTTGTTTTACTCTTTTGTTTTGGTATGGAGCAGTGCCGGAACAAAATGACGGGGGAAACTGGAGATCCCCGAGAAAACCCGCCGACCAACGTCCGGCACAATTTTCACATGCAAAAATCTGGGGACCGAATCGCATTGGTGGGAGGTGAGAAGTCTGACCCCTCGACCACCACTGCCTCATGTGGCGCAGTAAAAGTGTTACAAATCTGCATTATTTATCTTCACAAGCAGCCACATGATGAAATAGGAGCGATGTTTATGTGTCTGGTACTAGCAGTCGTAGGGATCTCTCGCAGTACTATTAAATGATTTTAAGTAACCTTTACCACATTGTTCAGATAACACGATATTACATCATGCCAGTCACTGTGAGTATTGGCGTCTTCACTCCGCGCCGATATACAAACTTGTAACGTAGTAATTATGTCAACGAATCCCTTCCAACTTTAAACATGGATCCGGAGCTCCCCCTAAACAGTTACACAAGCCCCGCCATTGGTTCAAATTTAAATAACTAGTCTGTCGGGGTACGTTTGATTTTACAAACACTCGGCGAGTTATGACTTCAAATTACATGTGAGAACAATGCTGCAAGATGTCACAGTCAAGGCCGATCATACCATCAAGGGTTAGTGTTCTGATAAATTGCACTCTCCGGTTAGACTTGAAATGTGTTGTATGAACTCCTGTAATCGGTAGTCTTAAGATTTTATTCTCTGGCTAGCTAACAAGCAATGAAAGGGCCTGATAAAGACTTAATCTGTGAAAAATGGTGAGCGTGAAATTATTTACATGATGACTACAGAGGCGGCTGTTCTATGTAAATTCATACAGGTACTATTAATTTAAGGCTTTATAGCATGAAACGATAAGTGTGTATTATTGTACGAACTGGGTTAAAGAGAAAGAAAACCAATTATGTAAGCTAGTTTCTTTGAGAAACATGTTTCTGACCAAACTAATTCATGTACAGTAGGTACTAAACTGACTGTTATTCAAATGAGGTGTACACATACATAGAGTGCTGTGTTCAAATGTGTTTGCTGTGATTTAAATTACAAATTGTGTTATTAACGATCGTGGTTTGAGCCACATTTTCAACGAATATGGCTTATTCATAAAAAACGCATATGAAATTTTGTCAGGAAATATTTCACCCATGCTTTTTTCTGTGCATGTTTTATTTACTTTTCTTGCATACGTCCATTCTCAGTTCAAACACAAAATTTTTATCATTTCGTCGTATATTTTAAAGAAATTTTAATTGTACTCTGAGTGATATTTTATTGTACATGTTATAATTACTTTAATAAAATCATTAATTTCATACTTAAATAATATTTTATATAAAACTTTGTTACATAAAATCACGTATGGGCTTATATCGAAGTTTTCATGAACTTAACAATTCTGTATATTATTACTATTTCACTTTGAATTTGTGAAACTTATCTATTTTCCTTGCAAACATTGTATTAGGTCCAATAATAAAACCCTTCCACTTGCCAACAACATCCCAGTTATCGAGATAAAAAAAAACTAAATTTATATTTAGGCCTACTATATTACCAGCATACACATAAAAACCCAAAAAAATATATAAGGACCCTTATTAATTAATAAGTTGTAAAAGCTGATGATAAACCACGGCTAGGCGCTCAGCAAGAGAATAAGGTAACAGTTTGTTAGCTAATAGTAGAATAGACACTGTGTTCATACAAGATTTCAAATTAACTCGGGTTATACATGTACCTGAAGTTCAGAAAGTTGCATCTGTGGTCTGCAGCATTTTCATTAGATCGTCCGTGTTTACATGCATTCCTTTCTGTGTTCATTTGTGTTGTTCTTGTCAATTTCATTCTTCTAGGTGACTTTTCTATATATTCCCGTAGTTTTAATACTCTGTTTTATTTAATCGCACAGGTGTCATCCTATGTCTTCAAAACTGCCAAAAATTATTTTTACATAAATTCTTACTTCAGTTGTGACTTATCTGAAACTATGCAAATTTCACTTGCATTGTCGTATGCCCACACAAATCATTCAGCTTATAACACGCCTCCATGCAAGAATCATTCAAAGATTATAATTGACATAGCTCTCTGCCTAGTCATAATCACATGACGGTGTGCAGTCACAAAGTTTGTGAACTACATTTTCTTCTAAAATAAACTGTCCAGTATATTTTACTAGTGGTTGGTAAAAACAAAATTATATACCTACTAGTAAAAGAAATACTTTTAATGTAATTTCATCACTAGTCTTATAAATTTTGTAAAAATTTGTTAACTTAACAGATGATCAAAAGTGATCATTCGGCCTTAGATCATACATAGAGAACGAACTTAAATTACGTAATGTTTCATTTTGAAAGAACTTGTTCAGTAAATTTATAATCTTCGTAAAAGTTAACACCTACTCCTTGTAATTACTATTATATTATTATATATATATATATATATATATATATATATATATATATATATATATATATATATATATATATAT
>PNEQ01029494.1:0-39978 GCA_003012365.1 Medauroidea extradentata | reverse complement strand
CGTGTATTTTCTTATTGAAATAAAAGCAACCAAAATCGACAATATTGTATTTTATATAATTAATAAAACCTTTTTTTTTTAACAAACTTTATGGACTTATTCTGACAGTACAATTTATCATAGACGCGCAACCATCAATTGATGTGTCCAGAGAGGTTAGAATTTTCCCTTCGTTAGCTCTGTTACGCGTGGAATGATACATATTAGCTGAAAATAGGACTTAAGCAGGGCTTTTTTTAGTGCTCACTTTATTCCGAACCACCTCTATATATATATATATGGTCTATTACTAACATACAGGCTGTTGTCAAACTGCACGTCAATATTTTGGGGAATCAATTCTCACATCTAGAGGAACATATAGGTCCGAAAACGCACCAGGGGGGGGGGGGCACACGGGACGCGCACCCTCCCCTAAAGCATCCACACAGGTGACAGGATGTAAGTAACTGTTGTTTTAATCTCTTCCTACCTGCTAACTAATCCGTCCCTGTCTCACACTCTCACCACATCACAGTAGGACACTCGACACCCAGTGCCGGTCTTCAAGGCCATAGCTGCAAAACTTTGTAACCCGAGGAGGCATCAGGTGTTTCATGTGAGCAGAGCTATAAGTGGTGACAGATATCTTTGTCAGTTAGTATGTTAGAAGGTGTGAACACTGTGGGTGCAGAAATACAGTGATTGGAATTATCATGTGTACACACACATAACGAACATATTTTTCCTCACACGTAGAAAAGAAGATGAATCGTTTCGTAGTAAGAAAATAGAAATAGACTGACTGTGCAGACGACATCAACCTTGACATCACAGCCGAAGCCGAACGAGAACCCTACAGGTGAAGCCTCAACTTCTACATGTCTTTCTTCTGTGTCTGTGTCCACTTCTGATTCCTATGATTCTTGTGATGTCCATGGTTTGAATGAGCCTAAATCGTACGATATTGGATCATATATCGGTAAAATTGATACGATCAGTGATCATACTAAATACGACCTACTTAAAAATCCATGGGAACCTAAAGAAGGATTCGTATTTTGTGATATCTTTCTGAATACTATTTGGGAAGACTGTCGGGTTTATTGACATTCTCGATGCTAATTATTTGAAAAATGAATGCTCTGAACCAGTTATCTCAAGAGTCATTTTGGGTCAAACTATCCTGAAATTTTTAGACAAATTGAGACTTGACATTAAGAACTGTGTAGGTGTAGGCTGTGGTGGGTGTAATGTGAACATGTCTTATGTTAGTGGTGCAGTAAAAGAAATTCAGAAGAAAGCAGTAAACAATTGTCTTTGCCCGTGTAACAATCATGCTTTAAACTTGATGATTTCAAAATCAAGTAAAGTTTAAGCTGTCAGGAATGCTATTGGGGTGTTACAAGATGTTGCAGCCTTTTTCAATGCTTTGAGTAAACACAACTTCGTTGTCAAGAATGTACTGAGCCATTAATTACTTGGCATGTGTGAAACAAGGTGGGTAGAGAGGACATGACTCAATTTTACAGTTTCAAGAAGATTTGCCATATGTTGCCAGGGCACTTGCTGAAATATCTCAGTGGAGCAATCGAAAAACAGCAGCTAAAGTACACTGCTTACTGAAGGTCATCAGCGACTGTAATTTAATTTCACAGGGTTTTGTCTGAGTGATGTAATGAGCACTACGAGGTAACTCAGTGTTGTTCTGCAAAGTAAACATATGGACGTTGGTTTAGCCAAGAAGGTAAAAGAAGTAGCAGAGTTTTTGCAAGAGAAGAGTGACAAGGCAGATTAATTTTTTTCGATAATTTTTCAAGGAGCGACAAATCTAATGGAAGACTAGATTTAGATGTACGGATACCACGAATTGCGAAGACGCAAAAAAAAAAACAGACCAAATTATCAAAGAGCCACAAACGAAAGAATCTGATGAAGTGCAGTCTTACTGGAAACTGTCTGTGTTTATACCAGTGTTACATTTCGTAATTTCATATCTTAATAGTTGTTTTAGTAACGACTCGCTTCAGTGTCTTCAGTTGCTTTCTTTGCTTCCTTTGAGTATAGAATCCACATCGGATATGACAGTGTTGGCAGGTAACATTACTATCATATGTGAACAATATTCCAATCTAATAGCTTTGAAGAAGGATACCATGGTGGTTCGACTCATGAATGAAGTGGTTTCATTAAAGAAAATTAGTGAAACTAATATCTTGAAGCATTCTCAGTCAACTCTTGAAGTTTACGAAAAGTGTGTTGCGATCAGTTATCCACCTATGAAGTCACTTATCCATGTTTTGGCGACCCTTCCAATATCAATAGCATCTGCCGAGCACGGGTTTTCAACAGTATGGAGGCTGAACACTTGTGAACTGGTGCTTTGCCCTCAGTTGTACTGAGGCGCTTTTTAAACTGTTTGTGAATCGAAATGGTTGGTTTCGTCATGTTATGCAATGGGACTCTGTTCGGAAGCATGCGGGAAGGCTTCGCCACCCGTCGGAACTCTTCGGCTATCTTCGGCTGTCTTCGGCTCCCTCCCCTCCCCTTCCCCCTTCCCTGTTGCCTAGGCCGGCCGCCTAGCTCTCGACGTCAGTTGGATCCTGGTCGCCCTTCTGTGCTCCACTTTTCCGTTCGCGCTCGTCGGGGCCTCGTCGGCTGTTCTTCGATACTTTGGTGAGGTAGTTTTCTTTGGTCATGTTCATTGAAGTTTGTGCCTGGGCCTTCTGCCCTGTCTTTTCAGCTGTGTGATTTCCCTGTCGCGAGTACAGTAATTGTATCGGGAGCCGACGGGGCGTCGACGGGTTGCTTTTCCTGTTTGACCTGCGTGAGCTTTAACCCTTTTGATTGCTGCTTTAGTTTTTTTTTTTTTCTAATGAACTTAATGGCCCTTCTGGCATCTTTTATATAGATTATTTGTAACTTAAAAACAAATGTACAAGAACCCTGAGTTAAATAAACACTGTTGTGTATTGCTTGAATTTTTGTTTGTATTTATCAAATTCTAGTATTTTCCGTCACTCGGGATATTCAAACCCGTTGTTAGGTGTGCCTTGATGGTACACTTGGATGCGATCAAGAATAACGGTAGAACGTTTGACGGGGCTAGCCTTGCTACATGTGCACAGAGGCGTAGACATAAACATCGAAGATGTCATCTACAGATTTGCAAGTGTGAGATGTAGGTGGACGGAGTTTGTGCTTTAAGCTTTCGACAATGTTTTAACCACCCTTGAACTGAATATTGAAATTATATTCAAATATTCTGCCTTTTGTGTTATATTAAAATAGTTTTGTTGAAAATATGTAATTGGAATTTGACAATGTTCTGATAGATCTACTAACTAACGCTCTGTACAAAAATACTCGATTTTCATAGCTATTTTAGACCAATCAGTGACTATATGAGTTTTGTAATGTTTAGTTTTCTTGTGGGACATGTAAATAAGATTAATTACTGGCTTGGGCATATTTTTAAATATATGTAAACATATCTTTGTTTACAAAATTTATGTTTTGACATTAACATGGCATTTATATTTTGTTTAAGAAATTTCGAATTAAGAGAAAACTATCCTACTAAGGGCCAGTCTTACCAACTCTGGGTAACATTTGGGTAAATTTTATCTCCTAGGTAGACGACAAACTGCGTCTTACGAACTCTAGGTAGGCCTAACTGAGGGATAAATATCTGGCTATTTTATCGGGAGGTTGAAGCTCTGGATAAGGCGTACACTGCAGTTAAGTATGGCGATGCAAATATCATATGTTAATTTTTTTAACCTTGTTTGTGCTGTTTTGAAATTAGTTTCTTGCATCAAAAGAATGTTTCGGTTATGTTTCTCGTAATTTCAAATTGTATAGACTTCTCGTACATGCAAAATTATGTAAGAAGTGAAGGATCATATTTGTGAGAATAAAATTGCCAAAGTTGTGTTTTGAAGTGTGCTGAAAATAAAAAATGTTCGTTAATGTCTGGGTTTCAGACGACAGTATGGTAGAATGATATAATTCAGTGCTTTATTTATGAAAATCGGCATTCATATAATGCAAGTGAGATACGTCAGTGCCAATTGTCTGTTGGCCTACACAGTTTGTCGCAACCACGGCCGTACTGGATGTAATTTACGTAATTGCTTCCCGAATACCACATAAGTTTTGTAACTCGTGTAATAAGGTAGGCCTATATATGAGTAATGGCTTTTGTTTGGCGATCCATAATAAAATCGTCATACATAATTTATAAATAGTTCAGTAGGATAACTTGTGTGTTGTGCATACACATAACAGTCGTACAAGGACTTTACAATAAATTTGACTAGGCTGTGCCTACATAAATTGCAATTTCAATGTTAACCAAGGTAGGTGTGGTTTATGTAGACAGCAAATATTTATCAACAGTTAATGACACTGAATTATTAGTCTCGTGAAAGACTTTAAACTAAATGTGTAGTCCTCCTATCTTATGAAATAAAGAGAATCCCAACAAAATCACTCTTAAATAGGGCTCATGTAATGTGGCATGTGGAAATGAAACAAGTAAGTAAAACCCTAAAACCAAGTTTTCTGGGTAAGTTTGAAAGATACAGAGCAGATGTAGAAGTGGAGATGTGGTTATGCAGGGAGGTGCTGGACAGGGAATGTAAGCAGGATAAATTCATAATATTTAGAAGTGGTAGGGAAGAAAGGGGAGGGGGAATAATGGTGTATGTAAGGGATGGGTTAGAAGGGTTGGTGGAATGGAATACTAAGAAGAGGGAGTGCAGAAGTAAAAAAGGATAGGTAGGAATATCACAGTACTGGAGCATACATGCCACCAGGACAAGGGTGGGATACAATTGAGGAAGGCCAGAATCAATAGACTTGGGTATAGGCAGTGGGATGTGGCAGGGTACCTGAATATGCCAGGTGTACAGTGGATTGAGTCAGTAGAAGGGATGGGTAACATGATGCAGAGAATGACAGCGCAGTCAGTGAACAAGGCTTAGTGCATACAGTAGAGGAACTTACTAGTCAAAACAAAAGGGGTAGGGGTCCGTAATAGATGTGGTAATAGTTAGGCTGGAGAATGCTATTGTTGGTGTGGTAGTACTCGAAGGGATCAGTGACCACAACGTTCCAGTAGTGGAGTAAGAGTTTGGTGAAAAAAAAAATTGAGGAGGTTGTGGTGTGACTGTATAGGCAATGAAATAAGCTGGGACAGAAATGTTCTATAGGATAGGTTTGAGAAATGGTCTAAAGGGGTCTTGTAAAGTGAGTTTAAGAAGATAATACATTAAATATGGTAATATTTATACCATGGAAGAGGATTGTTGGTGTGTGGGAAACATAGCATTATGGATGGGTTGACAAAGGGATGTAAAAGAATGTGCAGGCAGATGCATGCGAAATAGAGGAATGATGGGATGGAAATAGCTACGGACGGGATGAGGCAGGTGTGTAGAACGCTAGAAAGAAATGTTAGTCAGGGAAGATATGATTACCTAGGAAATATTTAGGAGGAGGGTAGAGGGGGGAAACTGATTATTTTAAGAACATAAAAGAAGGGACAGAGGAATGCAAGTGTTGCATGGTGCAGACGGGCAAGCTACAACAACTGATAAGGAAATATTGCAGGCCCAGTACTTGTCAGTTTTTGAGGAGCAGGATGATTGTAGTTGGTACAATATAATATAGTCGTTGTTTACTGTAATTTAAAATTATAATAATATTTTTTTGCCTCATGTCTGTTAATAGTGTGACACAACATGCTAGATTTTAGATGTTTACGTACATACTTTAAAAATGTATAACATTTTGAGCTGCTTTTCTCCTATTATAATAATTTACAATACTTTTAACATCTATTAACTCTTTAACGTGTAAGACGGGATGTAAACCTGTTATGTCTCAATAAACTATTATTATTATGAATGTTGGGGGAAGCTTCTTAGGAAGCTAAAAATTAGAAAGTGGAATGTAGCAAAGGTAATAAAATAGTTAAAGTGTAGTAAGGCCACCGGTCAAGATGGTATATGAAATAGCGCTCTTTAAGTTTGGTAGTTGTAAGTTGCTCAGATATTTAGAAGTAATATTTCACAGATCTCTGGAGGGGGGAGGTTACCACTGGATAGGAATGAAGCAGCGGAAGTTCCAGTCATTGGGATGAGGCCCGGCACCTACAGACCAGTGAAACTTACATCAAATACTGGGAATGTATTGGAGAGAATGATGGTCCAGTATGTAGCACAGGTTATGAACGAGAACTGTTGCAGGATTATCAACGTGGATTTAGGGAAGGACATTCATGACAGACACAACTGGCTGGGCTTATAAAGGACTTGGTGCAAGCAGTTGCTGAGGGGAAGCAGGTGGACGTCTGCTTCTCTGACTTCTATGTAGCATTCGATTAGGTACCACATGGGGTGTTAATAGTGAAAGCTGATAAATTGCTGGTAGACCAAGTTGTAGTGAGGTGGATTGGAAACCCCCAAGGGAGCCAGAGGATAAAAGTGGGAGACTCTTTATCACAAGGAGGAGAGGTTACATCCAGTAAGTACACAGAAGTGTACTGGGGCCCTGGTTGTTTATAATGACAAATTACGTGGGTGTATGTGTAAGTAGCAAAATCAGATTGTTTGCCAGATATTGCTAGAGGGAACATGTTGTAGGATGACATTGATAAGATACAATTGTGAACGAAAGTGAACAAAATGAAAATAAATGTGAGAAAGACTAAGATCGTTAGGTTTACGAGGAAGAATTTTTGGAGTATGGACATATACATATGGGAAGGGCAGGAGTAAGCTTCAGAATATAAGTACCTAGGCATAATGATGAAAAGTGACAAAGTGGAGAAGGCAGGAAGAGAGAGTGGTGTCAAAAGGTAGAAGAGCTCTAGGTATGCTGCAAAGAATATTGAAGGGAGTTAGTAGTGAAGTAAAAGAAAAGGCATATATTACAATGGTACATACAACCAGTGTTATCAGCGTGCGGCAGCAGAGTGGGATCCGTACATGGAATTGTAGACACGGGAGCTGAAAAAGAGGCAAAGACGGGCCCAAGGTGTTTTAAAGGATAAATGGTGAAGGTATGGGCAGGCTGGTGAGTTAAATATAATAATAATACCTATTGTATACTTGCAAGTGAGTTACCACCTGGGGCAACATACTGTAAGTAGGTTGTGTCCCCGATCCACCCTGATTGTAATTATTTTTTTTGTATGTATTATACCTGTGCTATTTTCTTGTATGAAGTGTCAGTTTAAGGTAAATTATAAAGCAATATGTTTCAGAGAAGTAGTGTGCTAATCTGGTGGTATTGTATTAATTATGGCTTAGAGAAACTCATAAAATATGTTGAGAGGCTTTGAAAACCAGTACTATGGTAATGATAATTAATTAAAATAAATATTTACATATCTGAAGTGATCAGTGATGCCCACAGGCATATATTTCACTTCTGCCTAATAAAATTTTTTTTTATTTAAAGTAAAGTGTTTGAGTTAAATTTATAAAAACCTGAAAATGAAAATTTTCAATTGCGAGTTAGCTCAATTTATGCATCTGTTTGTAACTTGAAAATTATGTAGGTAAAGTTCTGTTGTTAATCATCATGTTAACCACTATGGCAGTGTTTATGACTTCTATTGTTGTAATTTGATTAAGTTCAAATTGTGCAAAATTTGGTAAACTTAATTTTTTTCTAGGCATGTGGGGTGTCTATGAACGTAAAATTTAATTTCCTAAACTTTTTCTCTCTTGGTAATTTGCTTGTTTTTGGCTAGTTTTGATGATAAATGCTTTTTTGTAAAATCTGGATAAACTAGAGGAAGTGAAATCGTTAGTGCTGAGACTGGCTGGTGCCAGGAGGTTCGGTTGAGCACAAAGGAATTTCTATTATTTCATCATGCTGTGCTGTGATTGGCTGTAGGCAGAGTTCAAAATGTTGTGATGCTCACAGTATGCATGAGCCGCTTCTGGCACTACTTTGTGACCTAATTTGTGTAGCCTTTATCAATTATCTAAATTGTGAATACTTAATGAGACCAGTGTAAATAATGAGTAATTTAGACTATGTCAGTTCAGGCAGCCATATGAAACTGTTTAACTTATTTTTATTCTAAATTTTTTACTGAGTGATGTGGTTTGGAAAGTGCCCTGTTTTCGGCGGATGAATATGTTACTTGAATAACTGGCTGGATAAACGCGGCCCTTGGTGCGGCCTATTTGTTGGGAAGGCATGGTGCTAGGCGGACGTAGCCGAGGGTGCAGGAGAATGATGGAGGGCGCAAATTTCCTTGGCGGGAAATCATGAATGTTCACTAGCAAATGATCTAGCTGTTTTCTCTGTTGAGTATCTTCTCCGGTTGTACGACCACATTGTTGCGGGACAGTATATTTAGCGTTACCTTCAAAGGAACGCTGAGATTTCAACTATTTTTAGTTGTAGACCAAGTTTTAGCGGGCCGCACCTCGGGACTGTTAATTATCCGCCCGGAGAATTGTTATTTATACCGCAGGTGTAAGTAATTGTATCGGCGGTAATCTCATGTGACATTGCGTGTAACTCTGTGTAAAGCTAACGATTAAATGAAACGGGAACTTGAGTTTGGAAGGTAAAAACTGTGTTATTATTGTATCAAACCTCTCCAAGTATGTACTGAGCTATCCGAGGCAGTAAATACACCCACTACATTTTGGCGCCGCGAACGTGAACTCGAGAAAAAAAGTAGTATCGAGAAAAAGAACCCTGGAGGAGAGGAAACCATGTGGCACTAACGTGCCTAAGTAGATGCCCACACCACAACGCAAGAAGAGGAGGTAACTGCGCAACACGACGCCGGGACTGGTAGATGCTGAGCACGTGTTACGTGCCGCACCTGCTGGAACACCGGAAGTAATCTGCGCAACACGACGCCGGGACGGGCAGCTGCTG
This sequence comes from Medauroidea extradentata, assembly GCA_003012365.1. Lineage (NCBI taxonomy): Eukaryota > Metazoa > Arthropoda > Insecta > Phasmatodea > Phasmatidae > Medauroidea > Medauroidea extradentata. The sequence continues at coordinate 31,083 of PNEQ01029494.1, read as the reverse complement.
AGCACGTGTGACGTGCCGGACCAGGGCTGGACCAACGGAAGTAAGAGAACAACGGTCGCACATAAAAGGTCAGTGACAGCGAACCGAGAGATATTCCTCAGAAACGTTTATTTGCTATTCCCCAAAGTTTTTTTTTAAGTGTGGTCAAGTTGTTGTGGAATAATTGATTTCTCTTTGTTGTGTGGTGTGTTCATAAATCTATTAAATTGTTTTTTTTATCTGCGAGACTCAGGTCATTAAGTATTTTTTTCTTAACTGCCGACACCTCAAAAGTATTGGGTTCGGTATGCATTGTAATGGAAAAAGTTAGCGGTAAAAGTAAAGTTCTGGAGTAAGGAAGTAAATTAATTATTTTATTGTAAGTAATTCATTATCGTGTGAGAAAAAAAATTGTTCATAACTAGTGGCACAACATGTTGCAATAAATCTAAAGATGTTAGAAGCTGTTGTTACCTTGTAACCACGTGTCTAAACAGCAGAGCTGTGTACTGGAGATGCATAAAGTACGTATCTCAGAGAAGTGTGTTTAAACACAATTTTAAATCATTAGTTTGTCCTATCATGGCACCCGTAGACACGCGCGCTACTTGTTTTACGAGCGATAACAGCGAGGCTGATAGCAATGTGCGGGAGAACATCGTAGATGATGTTGAGGTAACCTTGAGTCCGGCTATCAGCAGCCATAACATAATTGATGATGCAAGCATTGTGACGATAGAAGGAGAGGGAAGTAACATGCTGAACACGCAAGGAGAGAAGAAGGGTGACGTGACACTTCCGTCCACAGGGGAAGCGAACGCGGCATTTGCCACTATGTTGCAGGGCATGCTAACGGAACAGACGCGTAGGATCGCCCACACGCTAGGAGAATTCCGCGCGGAAATCAAGGGAGATGTGGAGAGTCTGATAGCGCAACAAAGTGCATTTGAAAGCAAGTGCGTGGATAGGCTAGTCACCGTGGAGCACAGCGTGGACACGTTAGTGCTGAGTCAGGCTGCGGTAACAGGAGAAGTTGAAAAGATAAAAGAAAGGATGGAAGGTCAGGAAAAAGAGATAAACTCGCTGAATCAGCATATTACAACTTTTGAAATGCTCACAGGGCAAAACCAGGGGGAGCTAGTAATGATACAATGTGAGTGTGTTAAGCTTAGGGACAGCGTGGGACGTGAAGGGGAAATCAGGGGAGAAATTGTGCAACAGGCGAAGGAAGAGATACACGCCGCGTGGGAAGCGAAAGTAAACAATATGCAGGCGGGGTTAGGAGAGATCGATAAAAGATTGGTTGGCCTGGAGGATGCACGAAAGAGTGGGGGGTGCGAAGCGAGTGGCAATGGCTGCAGGAGTGGGAGGTTTACACTTCCGTACAATGAGCGTGATATTCCCAAGTTTTCCGGGCAGGACCCCAGTCACCCGAAAAAACATCTGAACAACTTAACTGATTTCTTTTCTATTCATGGGTGTGTAGGTGACGAGAAACTTATTGTAGCGCGGAGGTCAATAACAGGGGCGAGCGGGAACTGGTTGCGTTTGTGTGAAAGCAGAATAAACACATATGCGGACTTCGAACGGGAATTTACTGCAGAATACTGGGATAAGCGTATTCAAGGCATTGACAGGGCCGATTTATACCAAGGTCGGTGTGTAGCAGGACAGTTGGAAGCGCATCTGAGTATAGTTGTCGAGCGGGCAAAATACTATGACACTCCCCTAAGCGAAGAGGAGATTATCACTATGGTTTATGCGCAAACTCCATTAAGAGTACAGGAGGCATTGGTAGGGAAGGACATCGCAACCTTGGAGCAGTTACGTAGGGTACTTAAAGAACTTGACAGGTTAAATGTACTGAAAGAACAAAGGGGAGTTCCGTGGAGACAGCAAGGTCAGGGGGGTGAGAACAACCAGAGTGGATACCAAGGCGAGAGGAATGTAAGCAGCGGAGGAAACGGAACTTGGTGAGGAGGGGGGTTAGGCCATGGTAGGGGGCAGCAGAACTGGAGAAGCGGGCGGAGTGGTGGAATGTGTGAAGGGGGGAGCGGGGAGTCTCAGCTGAAGGGCAAGGAGGGAGCAGGCAGATAGATAATGCTAGGGGAAGTGAGGCAGGCGCCGTTAACCATCATTACAACAGTCGTCACACACAGGGAAACGAGGGAGGTCGCTAAGCGCAAGCAGCCAGGCTGAAGCGATCGGTGGCAATGGTGGGCAGACGAGAAAGAGTAGGCCTATACATTTGGCTGCAGCTATCTTTACAGACGAACGGGAGTTTTTGTTATCAGAAGAAGTACCCGAAGTAGGCAATGTGCCTGTACCAGAATTAGAGTGCCGAGTAGGAGATCAAAATGTCGCGATTTTATTTGATTCAGGTTCTGAGGTATCAGGAATATCAGAACAGTTTCTTTTAGGCCTAACCAAGAGGGGATTTGAGTACCCGGTGTTACCAGTGCCGCAACTGACGGTGATTGGTGCGACTCGCGGGAAAAGTAAGAAGGTTAACCGACAAGTTTTTTTAGAGTTCCTAGTGGGCAATGACAAATACCGCGCAAACTGCCTAATAATACCTTTATTGACTAAAGAGATAATTATCGGCATTGACTTCATGCAAAGTCATGAAGTAATAGTAAACTTTGTAGAAGGAAATATTTGTGTGGGGGGTAAGTTCTACCCGATGTTGAGTAGCAACACCGTATACAATCGCAACCCAGGCGTCTTGCGTGTGCAGTGTGTGGAGGAATGGGAGGATGGAAGGGAAGAGAGAGAGTTAGGAATTGCGATAGGAGAAAAGCCACGGGAAGTCCGGCACGTGTCTACACAAGACTGGGAGGGGGAGTTGGAGCAGATGTTGGCGCTGTGCGAAGCGGGCAGCGAGGGGGAAAAGGCAAGGCTAGGAGCGCTGTTGCGGGAGTATAGGGACGTGTTTAGAGACGAGCCAGGGCTGACAACTGAATACGTTGCGCGCATACCGGTGCTAGACGACACACCGTTCAAAGGGAAAACATATGCTATACCCTGGTCATGCAAGGAGGAGGTGGAGAAACAAATAACAGAGATGGAAGCTAAGGGAATCATTGAGAGAGGGAACAGTCCCTTTGTTAACCCTTTAGTCTGTGCGAGGAAAAGGGATGGGAGTGTGAGGCTGTGTGTTGATTCGCGGGTGTTAAAGGGCAGAATAATCCCAGATAGGCAGAGTCCTGTAGAACCGGACCAACTATTTAACTCGTTTTTTGGCTGCAAGTACATCAGTACTACAGACTTCGTAAAGGGATATTGGCAAGTGCCTCTTCATTGTGAGGACCGAAAATACACAGCTTTTCTATACAGAGGAAGATCATACCAGTTCAAGGTGTTACCATTTGGGCTCCCAAACAGCGTTGGAGAATTTTGTCGGGCTATAGATGCGTCTTTAGGGCCAGAGTTGGAGGCGAGAGTACAGACTTACGTGGATGATGTTCTAATTGCAACAGATAATTTTGAGGAACATTTAGAAATTTTAGAGCAGTTACTGTGCCGGTTGAGAGAGGTTAATATCACTCTTAAGTTGTCTAAATCCATGTTTCTGAGAAAGGAAGTTAAATTCCTGGGGTTTCAACTGAGTGCTGAAGGCATTAGGCCTGACCCAGAAAAAATAAGTATTATCAAGGAGTTTCCACGGCCTAAAAATGTAAAAGCATTAAGGGGTTTTTGGGGCTCTGTAATTTTTACCGGCGATTCGCAGAGCGGTTTTCAGATGTAGTAGCACCACTACTAGAGTTGCTGAAAAAGGAGTGTGTATGGAAGTGGGACAGCTCATGTGAAAGTAGTTTCAATCAGGCTAAGAATCTGTTTGTTGACCAGTGTGTGGTTAGGCACCCAGATTTTTCGAAGGAATTTTTTATAAGTACAGATGTGTCAGGTTACGGCCTAGGGGCGAAGTGTTTCCAGAAAAGTGAGAAGGGGGAGGAACAGTTGGTAGCGATGCTTAGTAGGAGCCTTAATGCGGCTGAGAAAGCATACACAGTAACTGAAAGAGAATGTTTGGCAGTTGTGTGGAGTTTGGGAAAATTATGCAATTTAGTGCTGGGTAGTAAAATTATTATATTATCGGACCACCATTCCTTGGCATTTTTACAGTCTTGTAAACTGATGGGAAGCAGGCTGACCAGAAGGTGTCTGGCACTGCAAGAGTATAATTTTGAAATTAAGTACATTACAGGGAAAGAGAATAGGGATGCAGATTTGCTGAGCAGGACAGTGATTGAAGGGGAAGAGCTGGTTATGGAGGATAGGCCTAGGGTAGGGCCAGTAATGGCAAAGATCACAGCAGAAACGGATAACAATATATTTGAGAAGTTTACCAAACTGGGGGAAGCACAGAGAGAAGATGAGACATGGGGCAGGGTGATAGAGTTGTTGGAGGAGAGTGATAGAGATTTGAGTGATCCAAAGGTTCAGAAAGTGGTATTGTGGTATTGTGTCAATGGGGGAGTGCTCTATAGAAGGGGAGCCTCAGAAAGGGGAAATTGGAAAATTTGTATACCTAAGTGTTGGATCAGCCAGTTAGTGTGGCATCTCCACCGGAATACCGGTCATTTCGGAGATAAGAAGGTATTTTGGCTGGCCAGTAATAGTTACTATTGGGCCAACATGGAAAAGTCGATAAGAAAGATTATCAGCAGTTGTGTAATTTGCCAAAAGTATAAGTACCCTAACCGTAGTTGCGAGGGAAAATGGGAAGCCATTGTACCGTCAGGACCTAAGGATTTACTAGCTGTGGACCTTTATGGGCCTCTGCCCAAATCAAGAGGAGGGGTGCAATATATTCTTGTAGATCTGGATGTTTTCTTTAAGTTAGTACAATGCTATCCTTTGAAAAGGGCTACTGCAGCTGCGTGCACAAATAAGATTGTTAATCACTATTTTGTAACTTTTGGAGTGCCGAAGAGGATCTTGAGTGACCACGGCACTCAATTTACCTCAGACGTTTGGAAGTGGGAACTAGCTTGGGCTGGAGTTCAGGTCGTTTATAGTTCTGTCAGACATCCGCAGGGTAACCCTAGCGAGCGAGTGATGAGGGAAATAGGGAGACTGCTTCGTACCTACTGCCATGAGAAACACAGTAAGTGGGCAGAGGCTGTGCCTCTTTTGAACAAGTTTCTGAACGAGCAGGTCCACAGTAGCACTGGCTACTCACCGAACGAAATATCTAGTGGGAAAATTCAAAGGGACGAGATAGCGGAACAGTTCGAGTTTCCGGAAGGTGTTGATCTCAGCGAGCAGGACAGGATAGAGGAGGTGAGACTAAAACTAAAACATGTAGCCATAAGAAGAGGTAATCAACAGAAAAGATGTTTCAATAACTTCCAGGTAGGTGATCTCGTGCTATTAAGGATGTCGGAGAGAAGTGACTATCTGCGGAAGGAAACAAAAAAACTGTGCTTGCTGTATGAAGGGCCTTTCCAGCTGATTAGGGAAGTGGGGAAGAATGCGTGGGAACTAGGGCACCTCACTGATGGCGGTGGTATCCGAGGGACGTATAACCAATACTTATTGAAGCCTTATGTTGGGGAAGTTTGAGTGACAGTTTGTGGGGGATGTTTGTTTTAGGGTAATTAGTGATTTAATAAGGGGTATGTTTTTATTTCTATTGTAATTTGATTTTTGAATCTGGTGTGGGAAGCCATGATAGGACAAAAGTAATAATAGGGCAGAAAAGTCAGAAACCTCGTTGTGGTAGTTGTTTATATAAGTAATAAGTTAATTGTATAATTAGTGGTGGTTTTGTGTAATAGTTTGTGAATTAATTTGGTAATTTAAACTGGAATTATGTGTTTTTTTTTGTAATGACTGAATGTGTTGGTGGAGAAATTTGGAGACACAGCGTGGCTGTTCAGCAGTGTGTGTAGATTAAGACCAACCAAACCTAGCGTAATGTGCTCAAATTAATTAAATTAGTTAAACTCAGCAAATTTTGTTGAAGTACATAAAATTTAGCTAACCTTAACTGGGGGGTTGTAAGTTGGTTGTGTCCCCGATCCACCCTGATTGTAATTATTTTTTTGTATGTATTATACCTATGCTATAAAACATCAGGTTATGGGCCCAGGAGACGCAAGTTATCCTCGCTGGTGTTTAACCTTGTGAAGAGAAACAACATCACCATCGTAAAATGTTGTATCATTTGTCGCCCATTGACAAGTTAAGTGGGCGGGATAATTACGATGCTTGGAAATTTGCTGTAAAGGCGTACATCGAAGATGTTGAGTTGTGGGAATGTGTTACAGGTGAATGTACAGATAAAAAAAAAGGACATTAAGCACGATCAAAAATTATTTTGTTGGTGGAACTGGTGATATATGTTCATGTGCAATCTGCACAAATGGCTAAAACTGTTTGGGACAATTTAGCATCGGCTTTTGATGATAGCAGACTGACTAGACACGTAGGTTTGTTGCTAATACTTATAACAACACGTCTTGAGAACTGTGAAACTGTGGAAGAATTTGTAAATAAAGTAATAACCTCTGCTTTCAAACTCAACAATATTGGACTGCCAGTTAGTGACGAGTAGGTAGGAACTATTTTGTTAGCAGGGCTTCCAGACGAGTACCAGCCTATGATAATGGGGATTGAAAGTTAAGAGGTTAAGGTCACAGCTGATTCGATTAAAACGAAACTTCTCCAGGATGTTACTGTTGTGAGAACAGAACAAGAACAAAATAGTGCAGCTATGTACAGCTATGGTAACAGCTCGAGGTCATGCCCTAGTTCAGGTCACAAGTTTGTGAACTATAATTCTGGTAGTGAATCTCGATATCACAATAAGAATTCATCTGGAGATGTAAGGCAGAAGGGACCTCGGTACTGCAAGTGTAATGGCTATGGTCATTTTGCTAATACCTGTAGCACTAACACTGATAGGCCTACACAACAAGCACGTAACAAGACACATGACAAAATTGAAAGAAATTTATTTACTGCCCTCACAGTCCAGACATCAGCGAATGAAAATTACTGGTTCCTTGACTCAGGCTGTTCTGCACATTTGACAATCAATCGGGAAATGCTGAGCAATGAGCAGCAGTCTACAAAGTTAGCAATATCCACTGCCAATAATGAAAAAATGAACACAGACTGTGCAGGGGATGTTCATTTGCCAATTACAGTATTAGGCCAGCCCTCTGAAGTTACTGTAAGGAATGTCTATTATGTTCCAGAACTAAAGGTTAATCTATTGTCTGTGAGTCAGATAGTAAGCAGGGGAAACACTGTGACCTTTGATTCAGATGGGGCACAAATACTGAATGCAGAAAATCAGGTGATTGCATCAGCTTCCATAGAGAATAATCTTTTCAAGTTAAATGTGACCCCTGAAAACACTGAAACAGCAATGTTATGTTCAGATTCCGAGTACCTATGGCACAGAAGAATGGGACACATTAGTTTCTCTAATCTGAATCATCTGAAAAAGGGATTAGTTCATGGCATTGACTTTGTAAATAACAAAACTGCTAAGGATTCTGTCTGTGAGATCTGTGAGATTGGCAAAAGCCACAGGTTACCGTTCGACAGAAGCCAAACAAAATCCAATAATCTTCTAGAACTAGTTCATTCTGACTTGTGTGGACCCATTGACAGCTCACTTGCAGGCTCCAAGTACATGTTAACATTCCTAGATGATTACAGCCACAAATCATTCTGTTACTTCTTGAAGACCAAAGGCCAAGTGCTGCCATGCTTCAAAGAATTTAAGAATTATGCAGAGAATACAACTGGTCAAAAATGAAAGTGCTCAGAACAGACAATGGTGGGGAGTATTGTTCAAATGAATTTCAAAATCTTTTACACTCTAGTGGAACCAAGCATCAGACCACAGTGCCGTACACTCCAGAGCAAAATAGCAAAGCAAAGCGACTCAACAGGACAATTCTGGAGCGAACACGATGCTTGCTCGCAGAATCTGAGCTATCCATGACTTTTTGGGCAGAAGCAGCTTGTACTGCTGTCTATTTGTTAAATAGGTCACCGAGCAGATGCATAAATAAAACTCCAGAAGAGGTTTGGTCAGGCAGGAAACCGAGCATCAGACATGTTCGTGAGTTTGGATGCAAAGCCTATGCACACATACCAGACCAAAAGCAGAGAAAACTGGACCCCAAGGCAAGACCCTATGTATTTGTTGGATACAGCCTTCAGTCAAAGGCATATAGATTGTATGACCCAGACAAAGGTGTTCTACTTGTTTCAAGAGATGTGATCTTTGCTGAAAATGAGAAAGGGTCTTCATTGCTCCAGAGACCAGTGGGTGGAAATAAGCCTAAATTGGATTTCTCCAAGCTGGAAGAATATCCTCCATCCAACCTGTTAGAAGAAGACTCACAAAGTGATTCAAATGAATCAGAGCAGTTGGAAGACTTTCATGGTTTTTCTGAAGAAATTGTAACAAATGTGACAAATAGAAAATCACGGCAGACTCCTCATCTGATCAGTCGACAGTGGCCAATCAGTCTACTGCCCTTCGAAGAGGAGGCCGCATCAGAAAACCACCAGAAGCTCTACAAGACTTTGTCACATACTCCTCAGTTGTACAGAATCTAGCTGACCCGATCACATTAGAAGAAGTTATGGAACGCCCAGACAAGAATCTCTGGATTGATGCAATGCAGCATGAATATCAAGCACAATTGAAGAATGGAACCTGGGATTTTGTAGACCTCCCTCCGAGAAAAAAGTCTTTGAAGTGTAAGTGGGTATTCAAAACAAAAAGGGGCAGTGCCAACAATATTATTAAACATAAAGCTTTACTAGTAGTCAAGGGCTGTGCACAGGTGAAGGGGATTAACTTTAAAGAGACCTACTCACCAGTTACTTGCTACAACTCACTTAGATATCTTCTCACTGTAGCAGCAGAATATGATCTGGATGTTGACCAATTGGATGCTGTCACAGCATTCCTTCAGGTAGACCTTGAGGAAGAAATTTATATGCTACAGCCAGAATTTTTCGACAAAAACAATAAAGTTTGTCGTCTGAAGAAGAGCCTTTACGGACTGAAACAGGCCAACAGAGTGTGGAACAACACATTAGATACATGCCTAAAGGAGTACAATTTGAAGCAATCTCAGTTTGACTCGTGCATCTATCACAGAATTTCAGAAGAAAAAATTCTGATAGTAGCGATCTACGTTGATGACATCCTTCTTCTGTCCAATGACAAACACATGAAAACCGATGTTAAGAGACACTTGACTGACTCTTTTAAGATGGTGGACTTAGGAGAAGCAAAATTCATATTGGGTGTCCAAATCACACGTGACAGACAAAACAAAAAAATCTGGATAAGTCAGCAAGGGTACATTGAGAACATCTTGAAAAAGTTCAACATGTTGGACTGCAACCCAGTAAGTTCACCCATGTCTCCTGCTGAAAAAATCTCAAAGGAGCAATCTCCACAAACCCTGGAAGATGGAGCAAATGTAGGAGATATTCCATACCAAGAGGCTGTGGGCAGTCTTCTTTATGCTGCTCAGGTATCCAGGCCTGATATAAACTTTGCAGTAAGCTGTGTGAGTCGATTCAATAAAAATCCAGGTAAACCCCATTGGGCAGCAGTGAAGCACATCATGAGATACCTCAAAGGAACTGCTAACTGGAAACTTGAATTTCGAGGTAAAAAAATAGATGTTACTGACCTAGTTGGCTACAGTGACTCAGACTGGGCGAGCGACCAGGATGAGCTATGTTCAGTCACTGGCTATGTATTCGTCAAAAATGGCTCAGCTATTTCATGGGCAACAAAAAAAAACAACCCAACTTAGCTCTTTCAACAACGGAAGCAGAATATATGAGCATGTCAGCAGCAACCCAGGAGGCTTTGTGGCTGAGGGGTATAGCCACAGAGTTGTTTCCTGCCATTGCGGCAAGCCAACACTACTTCGCATTGATAACCAAGGTGCCCAGAATCTAGCAGAAAATGGTGCTTACCAAGCCCGCACAAAGCATATAGATGTTCGACATCACTTCCTTCGAGAAAGAATCCAAAGAGGTGAAATAAGACTGCAGCATGTGTCCACAAAGGAAATGATCGCAGACTCCCTTACAAAACCCCTGGAAAGAGAAAAGCTTCATTTCTGCTCAAGATGTCAAGGACTCACTCCAAATAGGGAGGGTGTTGTAAAGTAATTTGAAGTTTTGAGGTTGGTGGTATCGTATCATATAAATAAACTTTTTCTTTTTTTGTGTGTGTGTCAACATGGTGTCGTCCGATGTTGTGAAAAAGACGGCTGTATTTAAGTGTTTAAATAACATATAAAACATCACTAACTACATTTGTGAAAATTACCAGCGCCCCTCCCTGAAGCTAATCCTAGATCCGCCCCTGAAACGCACCATTAGTTTCCCCAAAAAATATTAAAATGAAACATTACAACATCCTTTGTAATAACGTCAGTGCGTGTAAGCAATCTTGGTCCTCTCATGTTATGCTGGTTTTATGTTTGTGTGTTTGAGTAATAGTGTTAGTTTCTATTGGTGTATGAACAGTCTAGTTCCTTAAATCTGCCTATAGCCTCAATTTCTATGTGCGCATCAGCAGTCCTTATTCTGAAGTATCACACCACTGTTTACAACACACATCAAAATAGGCACAATATTCAACGGCAATTTTAACTTTCATATTTATTTATTTATTTTAATTTTGCCTTACGCGAAATATACTGCCAGTCTATCATTTACCAATATTCTGTCATAATAATAGCTCTTAATACATTATGCAACTTATTACTATGCCATATTCATCTTCCCCTACCTTCGTACTTTACTAAAGTATTTACAAAATAGTTGTAATTTAAAAACAATGCATTTTAAATAAAGTATGTATTTATGCAGCAAATAATTCAATAGTTTGAAATGATACATATTTTAAAACATTAAACATATTTTCTAAATTATTTGATACATTACAGAAGGGTTGTTGTCTCCAGTCTGTGAATGCGAAAAAAACACCAGTTCTCGAGTCAGGCTGAAGTGTCGCCTATTGTCCATTTAGTTCCATTTTATTTTTTAAGATGTATAAGGTGGAACATAACGATTACATACCCTGAAGTAATCCTGCAGGGAATTCATGTACCGCGGCCACAATGTATTCTATCACCCACAAATGTTCGCACAGAAAATATTTGAAAAACTGTTCTAATCCATCCATTCCTTTTTAATACAGACAATAGCTTGCTGCACTATGACTAGGTATGTTGTACTGTTGGGGCTCTGTTTATTTTTTAGAACTATACATTTGTTTTTTTTTCGGGAGAAACTGTTATTGTCTTAAGAGGCTGTATACAACTGAAACACTCATTATTTCACTTCAAGGGTGAAATATTTAGAAGTTTCGACATAGATTTCACATGCATTGTTTAACTGTAAGTTCGTAACAAAGCATTGTATCTATACTGGCTTTCAATTTGACGTGTGAACATAACACTACACATTTGAACGTGAGTGCTGATATCCTTATACAGAACTTGGCTATTTCAACAAATAAATACTTGCAATCAATAACAGATTATAGCATTGCCAGACAGTGAAACAAATCGACACTCCATTCTATGTTGTCCGAATATATTAGACATGCATCAAATCGCTAGTCATAACCACTCTTGCTCCATACTTGAGTTACATATCGCAATATTTGTAACTACACTTCACTGAAATTAAATTTATCTAACGCTGGTACAAAATACTATACTCACAAACTCAATCAACATTACACTGGACTTATAGTCGTTGCCTGTATAAAATTAACACAAACCAACAAATGCAAAACCGAAGTATGGCCTAAATACACCAACCTTCAATACTGTATATTATTATATAGTAACTATAGGCCGTTCGGAATAAAGTGAACACTAAATATTTAACCTTTGAAAAATATCACTAGCTGTTACTACATATAATTCAACATTACCCGATAGTCACTTTACTGCTTGTATGGTTGGCAACGAAATAACACAACATAGTTCCGTGTTTATTCGTATTTAAATACAACAATACTGAAACATAATAAACCGACAGCGATATAATTGGATTTTATAAAATTAATAGACTTCTTTTTATCAAACTATATATGTACCTATCGACTGAACAATTTATCTTAGACGCGCAAACATAAAGTGACGTGTCCAGAGAAGTTAGACTTTTCCCGTCGTTAGCCGTTGCACGCGGAAAGATACGAATTGGCTGGAAATAGATCTTTAGCAGGGCTTTTTCGAGTGCTCACTTTATTCCGAACTGCCTATACCTGCTTATTCGTAATTTTCTAGATTACTAAATCAGTAGTGAAAATGTATATACTAATAACCAGAGTTTGTAAAACGATTCTCAGACTGTGTCTAAGTTATTTTCTGCTTTGTGAAAAAATAGTATAACAGCAAACACTACACTAGAATCCGTGGAAATTTTATAACTTCAGTTAGGTGCAAGAATTTTCACTGTTGATTCTGTCGTTCTGTCAATTTGGACTAGTGATGAATAATTGAGAAAAACATAACCAGGGTACTGTGCTCACCCACAGTGCCCTGGTTAAAACCAGCACCCTCCCTAAATGAAAATAAAAGGAAAATAAAGAAAATAAATACAGTTCCCGCCCCCCAGCCCCACTCTTACTTCACAACTCTACTAACAACCTGGACCTTCCTACTTTTCCAGTGCCATTTTTATTTTTAATGCATGTAACTGCTGAGTGGTTGCACTCCTATTCTGTCGAGAGGGTTTTTACGGTACAATGCCGGTTTTTCCCTCTCTCGTCTTAGATTATGGCTTAGCTATAGGTACACTTAGGGAGGTAGACATGGCCCCAATTGCGGCCATGTCTGCCCAATCCCTCTCTGCCGCGATGCATGCCTCGTCTGCATGAAACTTCCCCCTTGTAGGCGTATGGGGCTCAGTCCTGAGACGCACTTAGTCCCGCTCCTGCCCCGGGCCTCACACATAACTTAGTAGTTAGGGTAGGTTAGGAAAAAAAATTGAGAAAAACAACAGTTTAAGGTAACACATGAGTTAGTAAGTATATTTCACTACTTAATCGCAACAAATAATAATATTTTATCAGTTATTTAAAAGTTACAATAAGCTAAAATACCATACCAATCATTTAATTTATAATAAATAGCATACCCCCATTTACAAAGGAAGCATACTACTGCGTATTGTTGCTCGTTATTTAAAACGAATTGCATTTAGATAAGTCACACTACTGTTCAAAATAACGCTATATAATTTTTTTTGTAATTTGGTTGTTGTGGAATATTAATCTTTAGAAATGTTTATTTGCACCCTTTTGCTCAATATGAAATGATAGAAATATTCACATTTTACTCCCGACAAGTTTATTTCATACAAAACAATATATAAAAGTAACACAAATAACTGTTGAACAGCAATAAAGGATTAATTTAACTGCAATTAAACTGATTAAACATTCACGCTGGGCTCGTGGTTTAAATGTTATCATGTTTTGCGAAAAGTAGGTTCGACTCCGCATGGTATACTTAGTATTTATAATTTTGATACATATTTGTATCCAACTTATAAGATAATTAAAAAAAATTACCGAAGATAAACTAAGTGCTAAATTGTGCATTTATTGCACATCTAAGCTAAAATAAAAATTACCATCGTCCCTTTTCCAGTTGGTGAAAATCTCCGATTAAACCATGAGTTTATATAGGCTTATACATTCTGCATGTTTCGAAAGAGTCTTGATTGAGCATTTTTAACCCTTTTAATCTGTTAAGAATCATTGAAAAACTGTAACTATTCTCATTTAAAGTGTACATTTTAAAAGAAACTCTTGAAGTTGCAATAATAATGTAAAGTCATTATAAGAGTACTTGTTCCAAAAATGAATTGTACATTCTTTCGGAAATTCAATATTAAATTTTAATATTCTTGTCAGGTTCTTTTAATTCTGTGGACCGGGTCCTGTCATTTGTGTTGCAAAATGTGGCGTGGCACGGCTTGACGTGTGGTTGTTCAAAATAATGTAGTCGTTCTCATTTCATAGCTTACTATATTAAGTGTACAAAGTGTTTACAAAATTAACATTACAAAATATTAAGGTAGTTACTTACAAAAGGACATAATTATGTCTTTAACTAATTTCTTAGGGAGCTTTGCGCCTTCAAAAAATTATTTGAAAAGTGTTATATTTTATTTGCTGAAATTAAGCACCATTAAGGACTTTGCCTAGCCAAGACTCCAAACATGAGCAAGGATAGCATCTTATACATTATTTTAGATTAGGTATAGTTCAGTACGTGCTGAATCTGTAATGCTACCTCTGGATTTTTATTTATCTATGTGCGGCCCACAGTGTTCGGCTTTTACTTTATATCCTGTAAACTGTGAGTAAATAAGTATTCTACTACCCAAAAAAACTCTTAGAAACATCTACTCGTATATAGAAAATAGTTTCACTAAAGTCTTGGCACCCCTTTCTGCCCTTTTTGTCTCGTGCATTACCTTAAGAGTTAGTGGACCATAGCTTTTTTTTACGTTTGAGGCACAGAAACGGGGATGGTGATAAGTCGAATACAACCCATGCATCAAATACCTCATTGCCTCTAGGCGCAGAGTACTAAACTAGCGTGCAGTGTTTACGTAGTTAACTGTTTTTCAATGGGATTTCAAGAGATGACCATAAAAATTTTATTTGTGGAAAGTATGCGGTAAAGTCCAATGCAGATTTCTATGATTTTGTTTTATGATTACAGTTGATATTTTTTCGGCTACAGCAATGTGAAAAAGTAATTTTTAGCACTTTTGAGGAGCTTGATAATAACGTTTTTAATTATCGGACTGAATTTTTAAAATCATAGGGCTTAGTTTGAATTGTGTTTTCCTTTCGTAGATAAACACATTAGAAACATTTTTAGTAACTATACATGAAAAACGACTTCCAGTACCATGCTGCAGCATATCTCACGCGCCATGTACACTAACTCTTAAGTATATGTTTTGTAATAACTTTCGTGGTTGCACGCATCCAGCTCATCAAAATGTACCCTTTTTGAACCCTATGCCACTTAAACTATTATTTTTTGGCAGAAACTTTCGCCAAATTTTATTTTTCACTAAATTTATGGTACCCTGTTTTCTCCTTCTATCTTGTTTTGCCCAACCCCCTCCTAATAAATTTTTTTTTTAATCTTCGTGTGTGAACGATACACCTCCCCAAAATTTATCGCAGTCGTGCGAAAGTTATAGAACATTATTTTTATAATATAGACTATCAGGTCGCCGTGGCATTGCCCATGTGTATTACTCATAACAGTGAATATCTACTTCAATTAAAGGTCCTCTTTGTAATCATATTAGTAGCTTGGCCATCAAGTGTTCGGATACCAAGTTGCAGATTTAGCCAACCATATAGCACACTAAGTAGCTGTCGCTGTCCATGTAAACACTGATTTAAGTTTATCCCTGCCATGCTTAATGACTGCCTCGAGCCTTATTTATAGTCATAGCAAACATACCTTGAATGTGAGAGACTATTAGAATAATAAAGTAGTATACATAGAATGCCTACTTGTTTATCTCGAGCACAACCATTGATGACAGTGTGAGGGTATGTACATACAGTTGAAAGTTCATTAAAAATAATACATTCAGTCACTTGTATCATAAAGGTTGTACAACAATACGTAATGACATAATTGAAGAATGAAACTTCACTATAAATTATTTTCCTCAGTGGCTGTATTTGCTTTTTCGGATCGTTTGTTTTGAAATGTTATCAGTCTACGTTTCCCCTCTGGTTATTTACAGTTATTTTATCAGTGTACTAACTGATTTAATTATTGTTCGTATTTAGACGTAAATATTACCGAAGCAAGTAACATCTCGATATCTCAATTGGTTAGGTATACGTAATTGAATACCAACTGAAAGTAAAATTTATGTATGCCTTTTGACCCCGTTATTGGTAGAATTTCTCAAAATCGCACCATCACATGTTAAACATTTGTATAAGTAACATACTGTGGCGAAATTCACTACGAAAACCCATTAAGTCAAAACTAAATCGACCTTTCAATAAAACATGTTTTTCAACCCTTCACAGCCCTGAGCGTTCGAATTTATAGAAGTCCTCAAATATTATGATGGCATTTGCGCAATCATCATCATGAAGCGAAAAGCAACTCTATATCTGAAGGGTTCGAAGACATCAAGAATTTATCTTAAATATGTTCATACATGTCTTTTCATCCCCATAATGTGGTTTACATGGTAAAAACGCATAATTTTATATTTTGTTCAACGTAGTATAATTTTATAGATATTACTTGTGACTATGTTTTACACTTGTGGAAATTTTGTAGCTCTCACAGTCTTCCCAGTGGCATGACAGTCATGTTTTGCAAGTCATGGGAACATAAAAAAAAAAATAAAAACTAACTGTAGCTGACTTAAACAAATGATAAAATTTACACTAAAATTAGATTGTATGTTCCATATCAGTGTGTTTTTGTTATCAACCTGTTCCCGAAACTTGCAAATTTTGACATTAACATGCCGCCATGGGAAGACTGAGAATTAAATAAGTTTCACAAGTGGAAAATGTGTTTAAAAGTAACGTCTATAAAACAACCACTATGTCGTATGAATATAAAATTATGCATTTTTACCACGTAAATGTACTTATGGACAGAATTATGGTAAAACACTTTAATCGCAGCAAAAGCTATTTTATGGGTGTCACCTTAAAGTGGAAACCGTACCATTAGCCTGTTGGGTTCGAGATCTATCGACGTTTAGTTGAAAACACATTTCCACACTTTTCATCACTTTTCACCACTTTAGATATCGAATTAAAAAAAACAATACTTTACAGTTTAGATATTTATGTAAGCTTTATTCTTATGCAAAAACCGCCTCAATACGTAAAAGTTCAGAGGTGTCGATATATATAGAATATAAATCCAAAGCACATTTGACTCTTTTTACCTATTTGGTGTTGAATTCAGAAAAAATCCTTAAATAGTATTTTTGGTAGTTATGCAAATATAATTCTGAAGCAAAGAGAAATTTGACTTCTCGATTGGTTCGATAGGTATGGTGGAACAACAAAAAACACAATTTACATATTTTCACTCCTTTAATTATCGAATTTTGAAATGTCTTGAAGCACTACTTTAAACTTGAAGTTAAATTCACGCAAAGATAGCAGGGGCGTCATTTCAGGTTTTTCCAGGGGAGGGCAAGATTTTGTTTTCTGACGACAGTGGCCTTGTTGCATCTTTTTTATTAATTAAGCATGTATAAATTAGATACTTTAATAATAAAACTTCAGTTTTATGTCCTTAAGTTAGCATTATTTACATTTAAAAACACAAAAAATACATTTATACACAAAATTTCCAAATCCAGCCCATTGAATTCGAGCTAAATAGACAATTGATGTAAAATTGCATTTCCAAAATTTTTTCTATTCTTGGGAGTTGAATTTCGAAAAATCTTAATAATATTTTTTGGTACTTACAGAAGCACCATTTTGAAGCGAAAATCAACTATGCATTGCATAGGGCTCGATAGCTATCGATAATTAATCGAAAACACATTCCAGGTCTTGCCATGCTGACATGTGATTATAAATGACCTCGCCTACAAAAATGCAAGACAGGGTAGTATAGTGCAAACTGTACCAACATGGCGACTATAAATCGTCCACAGCGAGTCTATCAATAGATGGCCGTATGTATGAATGTTTTTAAACTAAAATCAAAGGAAAATAAAGAAAATAAATACAATTCTCACCCCCAACCCCACTCTTACTTCACAACTATGCTAACAAACTTGACCTTCCTACTTTTCCAGTGCCATTATAATATTTAATACATGTAACTGCTGAGTGGTTACACTCCTATTCTGTCGAGAGGGTTTTTACGGTACTTTGCCGGTTTTTCCTTCTCTCTTCTTAGATTATAGCTTAGCTATAGGTACACTCAGGGAGGTGGACATGGCCCCAATCGCGGCCATGTCTGCCCAATCCCTCTCTGCCACAATGCATGCCTCCTCTGCATGAAACTTCCTCCTTGTAGGCGTACGGGGCTCAGCCCTGAGATGCACTTACTCCCGCTCCTTCCCCGGGCCTCACACATAACACAGTAGTTAGGGAAGGTTAGGAAAAAAATCATCGTCTGAGAGGCCAAAAAAGAATTCTGTTCCAGCAGTCGTAGCGTGCACTTCGTGCTCGCTGTCCACCAGTCTACCAGACCTTCTGCTACTCTACTGTCTCCTGTCTGTGTGCATGATATGTAACCATGCCAACGAAAGTACACAGTGCAAGGAGGGTAAATATTGCTTTAGGGCGGGTAGGCATTTAGCCAGTTATCCAGTTAATTTATTAATTAGGCCAGCTTGCAAGTGCTTGGCAACGAGGGACATCTGAAAGGTTTCTTGTCTGCTGCTGTTTTCACAGTGCTAGACAACTTCTCTACATTAGCCTTTATTGAAGGTTTTAGTTTCTAGCCTAGGAATATTTAGCTGTAAATTTGATTAGCCTTACACCGCCCACCCACTCGGGGGCCCCTCCCGGCATCATGAGTGACGCCAAAAAGCGCAAGTAGGACGACCACATCCCCGAACTCGGCGACCAAATGGATTCCGGGAGCGGAATCACATCCACTGAGGCCCAAAACCCGCCCCCTTATAATGCCAGATCTTCACCAATCACGGTGTACCACATTAAAGAAGTCACGTACCCCATGGTAATGCTGCTCTTCAAAGACCAATTGAAGCAGCCCACCACCAACAAGATTGTACCACAAGGCATACAATACCTGCCAAAGTCTGTGGCAGACTACAGGACTGCCATAAGCATCCTGGAAGAGCTAGGCGCAGGCTTCAGCGTACTAACACCCCGCAGCAAGCTGCCACTGAAGGTAGCCATAAAACGGCTTGAAAAGTCGCACCCACCTCGTTCATACGAGAGGACCTGCAGGCCCTGGGCTTTGGCCCAATAAATATTGAGCCAAAGTACTCAATAAAAGACCGCAGCCCCCTCGACTTATTTGCCGTAGAACTGCCAAACAATGAGCAGTCTCACCACATTTTTGAGCTCCGGAGTGTTTGCGGGACTATAATTAAGGTAGAGGACTACCACCACCCTGATGGCCCCCCACAATGCTCAAGGTGTCAACACTTTGGGCACAGCAGCAAGGTGTGCAGAGCCCCACCGCGATGCAGGCTATGCAGCAAACCCCACCTCACAACTGTGTGCGACCTTGAAGACAAGGATAATCGAGAGAAACGCTGCTGTGCAGGGTGCAAGGGCACTCACGCAGCAAAGTACCGCGGTTGCGACGCCTATAAAAATGAAAAATGGTGCTTCCTGCCCCAAGAAGAGCGCAGGAAGCGACAGCAGCAATGCAATGTATCCATACAGGCAGAGACGCAGCCTGCTATTAACTACCGTGCCCCCCGAGCTCCCTGGGTGCAACAAGGCCCTGATGGCTGGACCACTGTACAGAGGGGTCAGCAAACACGCACTCAGGCCCAAAAATTTGTGCCTGGGCACGCCCAAAATGTACAAAAACCAACCAGTAATAGGTACGATGCCTTTTACGCTGCACAAGGCTTCTCGGAGGTTGAATTCCCCGCCCTGGCAAACTCACATCGGCCACGCAGCAAACGCACCCCACAAATGTGATCAAAGAGGAAAACGAACCTGAAAACCACCCCAAAAAGTAGCAAAAAACAAGTGCAAGGTCACGATGGGCTTTGCCTTGTCGGCCAGAAAAATGGCGCCAGACCAATGCTACCCCCTAGGCAGAATAACAAACCAGCAAATAGGCCCCCCTCTATTGCCAAAATCTTGTTCTGGAATGCAGCAGGCCTCCTGAATAAGAAACAGGAGCTGACATATTACTTGACTCGCCACCAGGTACAAATCGCGGGCATTAACGATACACATTTACGCCCACGACACCGTTTCTCTGTCCCAGGTTACTCTTGCTTTAGGAGGGATAGAAAAAATAATGCAAGAGGTGGTGTTTTAATTTTAATTAAAAACACAATAAACTGCTATGCAGCAAAACAGCCTCAATTAAACACACTAGAAGCCGTGGGTATTAATTTAAAGCTCGGCGGCCAGCAAGTATCTCTCTATTCAATTTAGTGTCCACCTGGCCGCACACTTATGCGCGCGGATTTAAATGAATTAACAAACATATCCCCTATTCTATTAGCTGTCGGCGACCTGAATGCAAAATACCCCACCTGGGGCTGCAGGGAGTGGACAGCCAATGGAAATACATTATTTAATCAGCAAACTAGGCACAATTACTTAATACATGCGCCCGATGAACCAACTTTTTAACCTACACAGGCAAATCCCCAGCCTGATATTTTAGATTTTGCAATATGTAAAGGCCTTAATATGACCTTTACATTAGAAGTAAAACATGAATTGGCCTCGGACCATTATCCCGTCCACTTAAATTTTGACCAACTGGAAACAGACGAAAGGCCAATTAGAAAAATTATAGATTACAAACACGTGAATTGGGAAGCCTTTAAAGAGTACCTGGACGATGAAATTAATCTGCCAGATCCTGTTAGCACCCCGGCGAATTATACTCTGCAATTGACCATGTCACAGAGATAATTCAACTAGGAACGAGCCAATTTATCCCCGAAAACCCACAGTGAGTCACTGCCTGCAAATATAAGGCAGCTAAGCACACAGAAAAATTGCAGGCGCTACTCGCGAGGTAGAACAGGCCAACTCAGAACACAAATAAATGCACTTAGAGAGCAAATTAATCTAGAAATCATCCACTGGCAAACAGACCAGCGGAATAATAAATTCTCCCGTCTTACTGTTAAAGTACTTAACAAAGCGCTTACAAACAAGCGCAATCCCATCCCGCCTCTTCGAGGCATAGCAGGTACTGCCTACACGCCCCAGCATAAAGTAGAGGCTATAGCAAATCATTTAGAAACGGTTTTTATACCGAATATCCAACCCTGCGATTCAACTCATGTGGCTCGTGTATATAGGGACCTCCGAGTGCGACTTCACCAGCCTACAACTGATGAACCAGAATTTACGCATGTCGACGAGGTAAAACGTATAATTAAACGCATGAAGCCCCGCAAAGCACCTGGGTTCGATACCCTACAAGCTATAGTACTCAAGCAGCTGCCAGAGTCTTCACTAGAGGCTCTGGCTAGGTACATAAATGCAAGTATGACACTTGCGCACTTCCCCATGCCCTGGAAACGTGCCAATGTTATTGCTCTTCCCAAGCCAGGCAAGGATCAGACATTGCCACAAAATTACAGCCCCGTAAGCCTCTTAAGTACGCTCTCAAAAGTGCATGAATGTATTCTGCTGCGCCGCCTCGACACTCACATTCAAAACGCGAATATTTTTCCTAATGAGCAATTTGGCTTTGGAGAAAGCATTCCACTGTCCATCAGTTAGTTAGACTAACTGAACACATAACTACGCCTTTTAACTGGCGTCTATATTCCGTAGCAGTCTTTCTCGATGTAGAGAAAGCATTTGACAGGGTATTTCATGCTGGACTACTATACAAAATGAATGAGAAACATTTTCCCGACTGTTACATTAAACTCATTGCCTCCTATTTAATTAAGCGCTCCTTTGCCGTAACTATTGACGGAGTGACCTTAGATTTTAAAGAAATTAGGGCTGGACTACCCCAAGGCAGCATATTAGGCCCTGTACTTTATAATTTATATACTAGCGATATTCCGCGGCCCCATAAATGGAACATGAACCTAGGTGTATATGCCGACGATATAGTTATATACACGCGATCCAGAAATGCCGAGAACGCAACTCGGCGAGCCCAGGAAATGCTCAATGAGCTAGAAAATTATTTCCGTCTGTGGCGATTTAAAATTAATGTAGGCAAATGCGAAGCTGTGGTTTACTCACACCGACACATTCCTGCCAATCTTCCCCGCCTCACTCGATTTAATGAGGATATTCATTATAAAAATGAAGTGAAGTATTTAGGCGTAATACTGGATAAAAGGCTGACATTGCGAAGTCATGTTGAGAGCAAGAGAAAACTTGCCTATGCTCGCATGTCGGCACTGTTCCAATGACATATCGCAACTCCAACCTTAAGCTAAAAAACGGACTTTTAATTTATAATACAATGATCCGCCCTATTTTAACATATGCAGCTCCTGCGTGGGCTTATTGCGCGAAATCGCACACTCGCACGTTGCAAGTGTTGCAAAATAAATGTCTTAGAATTGCGGCAGATTGCACCGAGGTACACACCCATAAGATACTAGCATGCAGATCTTAAACAAGAACTGCTGCAAAACTTTTTTTGCAAAATCGCAGAGAAATTTTATACTACTAGCCATGATAATCTAAATCTATTAATTGCTAGCCTTGGGAATTATGATCCTGATGAAAATCAGCGCTATAAGCGACCAAGATTGCTTCTAGCGCATAGGATCCCATAGTATTTCTCGTTCAGGAACCAGCGGGCTTTGTGATTGGCCGGGACTCCGGCCACTCGCGGAGCCCCTGCCCCGCGACCTACTCGCGGTTTTCTAAACTCTCTCGTGGTCTGGGAAAACATGAAATACACTGTCGGCGACTCTCCCTAGCTGAGCTGTACAGTTCGCCGCCGCTGCCGTCGACGGCAGCGGCGGCGAACTGTACTGCTCAACATGAAGATGGACGATGCGCCCTGCGGGAAGCAGTCCAATGGTCAAGGCGGCGGGAGGGATCTCGAGGTGCTGAAACATGCGAAGTGTAGCGAATCCAACTGCTGGATCCTGCGGGCTGTGGACTGCAGGGCGTGTGGGGAGCGAGAAATGGAATGCATCGGAACTTGGACGAACGTCATCGGGGACCTTCGACGTCGGGGCCGGTGGACCTAGCCCGCCACATGGTAGATCCTGGATGTCTCGCCTATTCAAGACCGACGGATTATTTTGGAGAGGATGGTGGGGGTGGCTCCCGGGGGTAACGCCCCCTCTCCGCCCCGGAAATGAAAGGTTAACTGCTGTCTGCGATAGGAGAGAAGATGGAGCCTGTGTACAGGCTGAGCTGTACAGTTTTCTGCTGCTGTCGCCGAGAAGTAGGCTTGGCCTACATTGCTGTTTTGAATATTGTTGTGCCAGGCTTGCCTGATGCGGGAATATCCTTAACAGCCCGGCAATCGGACAAACTGGCTTTGTTCGACTTGTCATCGCCAGGGGTGCTCAGGCCCAACTGGCGAAAACAGGCTCGTTGAGCCGCCATTCTGATTGGCCGGAGCCGCCGGCCAATCCCATCTCACTTCACCAGCCACCTCATCTTTCCTAGTGTCCTGGCAACAGGACGTCGAGCCATACCTATCTTTATCACTGCCTACCACTTAATTATGCGGATATTTTTATCCATGTCGCGCCTGTCGCACAGCTTTTCCCAGCACCCTACCATATTTGTGCTGGTTTTTCTGTGCCCTTATCCTGACTCTTGCTCTCTTCGGGGGGAGGTCATGGCCCCAATTGCGGCAGTGGCCTCCATTTTCAACCCTGCTATGCCGCGATGCACGCCACCTTTTCCTTAGAGAAACCGCAACTTAGGTGTATGAGGCTTAGCCTTGAGACACATTCACTCCCCATCCCTTCCTTCGTTTTAGCGACTAATGCATGTCGGAGTACCCATTAGACTGAGCTGGGGTACACGCTGACGTGGCGGGATATGGGGGCCCATCAGAAAAAAAAATTTAGCGCCTGCACAGATTTGAGTTCTGTTCTAGCAGCCGTGGTGAGCACATCGTGTGCACCACCGTCCAGTCTACCAGACTTTCAGCTACAGTCGCTCATCTGTGTGTTGGATACGTAACCGTGCCAACGAAGACACACAGTGTGAGTGGGTAAATATTGCTACAGGTCGGTCAGGCAGGTTATTCAGTTAGCCAGTTTTAAATTCATTTTAGGCAAGCTAGCAAGAGCTTGACAATGCGGGACATTTGAAAGGTTACTGTCTGCTGCTGTTTTCACAGCGCCAGACAACTTCTCTTCATTAGCTTTTTATTTTTTAGGTATTAGTTTTAGCCTAGGAATATTTAGCCGTTAATTTGATTAGGCTTACATCTCCCACTCCCTCGGGGGCCCCTCCCGGCGTCATGAGTGACGCCAAAAAACGAAAACAGGACGACCATGTCTCAGGCCCCAGCGACCAAGTGGATTCCGGGAGCGGAACCACAGCTACTCAGGCCCCAAACCCGCCCCCAAAAAAGCCAGATCTTCGTCCGATCACGGTGTACCACACCAAAGATGTGACGTACCCAATGGTAATGCTGCTCTTCAAAGATCAGCTGCAGCAGCCCACCACCAACAAGGTTGTACCACAAGGTGTACAATACCTACCCAAATCAGTAGAAGACTACAGGACTGCCATCAGAATCCTGGAGGAACTAGGCGCTGGCTTCAGCATGCTAACGCCCCGCAGCGAGCTGCCAATGAAGGTGGCTATTAAACGTCTAGACAAGTCACTCCCTCGTTTATACGAGAGGACGTGCAGGCCCTGGGCTTTGACCCAATAAACATTGAGCGAAAGCACTCAATGAAAGACCGCCGTCCCCTTGACATTTTCATAGTAGAACTGCCAAACAACGAGCAGTCACGCCACATTTTATAGCTCCGCAGCCTTTGCGGACTCATAATAAAGGTAGAGGACTACCACCACCCTGAAGGCCCCCCACAGTGCTCAAGGTGTCAACGGTTTGGGCACAGCAGTAAGGTGTGCAGAGCCCCGCCACGATGCAGGCTATGCAGCAAACCGCACCTCACAGCTGCATGCGACTTCGAGGATAAAGACAACCGCCAGAAACGCTGCTGTGCAGGGTGTAAGGACACTCACGCAGCAAACTACCGCGGCTGCGACACATACAAGAACGAAAAATGGCGCTTCCTGCCCCAAGAAGAGCGCAGGAAGCGACAGCAACAAAGCAAAGCATCCATGCAGGCACAAACGCAACCTGCTGGAAATTACCGTGCCCCCGAGTGCCCTGGGCGCAACAAACCCCTGATGGCTGGACCACAGTACAGCGAGGCCCAAAAGCCAGAACCCAAACCCAAAACTTTGTGCCTGGGTACGCCCAAAACGTGCAAATACCAACCAGCAACAGGTACAATGACTTTTATGCTGCATAAGGCATGTCGGAGGTTGAATTCCCCGCATTAGCAAACCCGCATCGCCCACGTGGCCAACGCCCCCCACAAATGGGACCAAAGGGGAAAATGACCACAAAAACTACCCCGAAAAATAGCAAAAAGCCCGTCAGTGCTCGCCTTGAGCACGCGCAGCAGACTGCGAAGCAAGCTGCCCCCACCCCGCCCCAGGAGCCGCGCCAGGATAGGCCTGAGCGCCCGGCCAATCAGGAGCGACCAGCTCAAGCCGAGCCTTTAAAGGCTCCAGAAATGGCCCAGGACACCAGTGAGTGCTGGCCTGCCTGGAAAAGGGGGAAAGTCCTGGAAGTTCTGTTCCGGCAGCCGCAGTGTGCACATCGTGCTCACTGCCATCTACCAGTCTACCAGACCTTCAGCTTCAGTCGCTCATCTGTGTGTTGGATACGTAACCGTGACAACTAAGACACACAGTGTGAGTCGGTAAATATAGCCATAGGTCGGATAGGAAGGTTATTTAGCTAGTGAGTTTAAATTCATTTTAGGCAAGCTAGCAAGTGCTTGGCAACGAGGGACGTTTGAAAGGTTTCCTGTCTGCTGCATTTTTAACAGCGCCAGACAGTTTCTACAGCTCTTCATTAGCTTTTTATTTTTATTTAGTGCTAGTGTAGCATACATCTAGTCGTTACATTAAGTAGTCAATACACTCCCATTACCCCCTCGGGGGCCCCCCAGGCATCATGGTGGATGCCAAAAAACGAAAAGCGGACGATACAGTCCACACAACTAGCAGCACATGCATGGATTCCGGGTCCGGAACCCTCCAGCCCCTCAGGCCCCTAAATACAATTTGAGGCCAATCACAGTGTATCACAACAGTGACTGCACTTACGGGATGGTCCTTACACTGTTTAATGACCAACTCAGCCAACCCACGAAAAATCGCCTAGTCCCTCAAGGGGTCCAATACCTGCCGCAGACACCCGAGGACTACAGACTGGCAATCCAAGTGTTGGAATCCGTCAGCGTCCCCTTTAGTGTCCTGACACCTCGCAATGAGCTGCCCCTCAAGGTCGCGATCAAGCGCCTTGAGAAATCTCTGCCCATCTCGTGGATACGAGAGGAGCTATGTGCATAAGGGTTCCAGCCTGGCAACATAGAGCCAAAACTGTCCATGAGACAAAAAGTTCCTCCACATGTTCACAGTGGAGCTGCCAAACATCAAGGATTCCAAGGCCATTTATGAGCTCCGCTCCTTGTGCGGGCTTATGGTAAAGGTAGAGGACTACCACCGCCCTGAAGGCCCCCCGCAGTGTAGCAACTGCCAAAGATATGGCCACTGAAGTAAAGTGTGCCACGCCCCTCCTAGGTGTCGCCTGTGCGGCAAAGGGCACAAGACTGCTGTCTGTGACCTTGAAAATAAAGATGATAGGTCCACCCGATTCTGTGTTGGCTGCAAGGGGAAACATGCAGCCAACTATAGAGGCTGCGAGGCCTACAAGGCCGTGAAGTGGCGTTTTCTGCCCAAGGACGAGAGGCAGAAGCGCCAGCAGCAAAGTAAAGCCTCGCTGCAGGGCCTGAACCAAGTCCCTAAGAACTACAAGGCCCCTCGCGCCACCTGGGCACAAACTAGCCAAGACGGCTGGACCACTGTGGGTAGAGGCCCACAACAACCGGAGCGCATACAGGCGCAAAACTTCGTACCCGGATACGCCCAAAATTACCATATACCTGCAAACAACAGGTATAATGCCTTCCATGCGCAGCAGGGATTCTCAGAGGTAGAATTCCCTGCCCTAGACAACCCTCATCGGCCCAGAGGCCAACGCCCCCCACAAATGGGACCTAAGGGGAAAATGACCCAAAAAAACTCATCCAAAAACCAGCAAAAAGCCCGTCAGTGCTCGCCTCGAGCAGGCGCAGCAGACTGCCAAGAAGGGCGCCCCCACCCCGCCCCAGGCGCCTCGCCAGGATAGGCCAGAGCGCCCGGCCAATCAGGAGCGACCAGCCCAAAGCGACAAGAGGACAAGTGCAAGGCCACAATGGGCTGATGCGGGTCGTTCCGCAACTCCCTCTCTCTGAGCCCGTTGTGCGCATCAAGCCAACATTACGGAACGGGCCGAGCGCCCGTACAGCCACGACATATGGGAACGCACCCAGCCACGTGGGCACACGAGGTAGCTGCGTCCAGACGCCGCCCCCGCGATGCCGGGTGCCACCAGCGTGTGCGTCGGTCCAGCAGAACTACCGGCAAATGGTAGGAATGTGCCCCCTTGACGAGAAGCGACGTAATTTAACATCAAAGTTGAATACCGTGTAAAAGCCCTCCCGTGCTTTTCCCGTAAAGGGGAGTTATGCCATTTAACAGGCAATAATATAGACAGGCCAGGGGTAAGTGTGTTTTATGTGTACTGTGCCCCCTCTCAACTTTTTCGTTTTTAACCTTAATACCAGTAAAACACCCCTGCGCCTCGCGACAACTTGGACACGCCCACGCAGCCAACTTGCCGCCCAAATATCTACACGTGTTCTCCCCCAAACAGTTTCACATTTTATTTGTTCTGTAATTGCCAGTGTTGTGTTATAATTATTTCTATTCAAATAACGTCCAAATTCAGTGTCTATGTTTTTAAGTGCTGTGTGGTTAAAAATTTCATATAACTAAAAATTACGTAAACTTTCAACAAACTATCCCGTTATACAAATTTGGGACTCTAACCCTCAAGTTGTGCTATTCTAAGTGTTTTGGGCCTTCGCCCCTGTTTAAGTTTTGTAATTTTGTGTTTTCGGCGAGTGCTTCCCGCGCTTTGGCGGGACGACGTCATGCACGCGGGAAGGACTCGCCAGTTAGCATTACGCGGTGGACCGGGACGGTCGACGTGCTAGTCACTCCGGACCCTTCACATCTTTGCATAATCAGTAGCGTACCAATAGTTATTCTTTTTCGTCTGGAACATTTTCTTTAATCTTTGCTGGCCCGGAGGTGTACCGTTCACCCCTGCAACTCGTCGCCCAGGGGCTTTAACTAAATTATCCTTTTCACTCGTGTAGTGAATTTTCGTAGAACAGCATCTCCCACCGGTCGGGCTTAGGACCGGGTCCGTTATTTGCGCCACCAGTGTTGTATGATTGGAGTATGGTGCTTTGCCAATAAATACGATTTCCAGACTACAGGTGCGTATTTATTAGTTGCCGCTTCACGACCATAAGGGCGCGGGATCCTTCAATCCGCTTACTAGTGTTCTACCTACAGTCTGTTATATGTGTATTTTTCTACTTTAGTGCTACGGGCGTGGGGAACGCCATAAGATTCCCCTGGGTAAGTAACCTAGCGACGTAGAGTGGGGAGTGTTCTGCAATGCCACGGCCGTCGGCCACGTGGCCCTGAAACCTAGAGTCTCTCCTCTCATGAGTGCCCATTCTCTCTTAACGGGCTGGCGCACCGGGCAAACAACACTTAATCACGACCCCCGCTCACGTCATGGCTTTGCCTTGTCGGCCAGAAAAATGGCCCAACCAAATGCCACCCCCTAGGCAGGATAATAGACCTGCAAGTAGGCCCCCTTCCACTTCCAAAATCTTGTTCTGGAATGCAGCAGGCATTCGGAAAAAGGAGCAGGAGCTGATAGATTACTTGACACGCCACCAGATACAAATTGCAGCAATTAACGAGACACATTTACGTCCACAACACCGTTTCTCTGTCCCAGGTTACTCTTGCTTTAGGAGGGACAGAGAAAATAATGCAGGAGGCGGTGTTTTAATACTAATTAAAAACACAATAAACTGCCATGCAGCAAAACAGCATCAATTAAATACACTAGAAGCCGTGGGTATTAATTTAAAACTCGGCGGCCAGCAAGTTTCTCTCTATTCAATTTATTGTCCACCTGGCCGCACACTTACGCGCGCGGATTTAAATGAACTAACAAACATATCCCCTATTCTATTGGCTGTTGGCGACCTGAATGCAAAACACCCCACCTGGGGCTGCAGGGCGCGGACAGCCAATGGAAATACATTATTCAATTTCAATCACCAAACTAGGCACAATTATTTAATTCATGCGCCCGACGAACCTACATTTGAACCAACACAGGCAAACAATCAGCCTGATATTTTAGATTTTGCAATATGTAAAGGCCTTAATATGACCTTTACATTAGAAGTAATACATGAATTGGCCTCGGACCATTACCCCGTCCATTTAAATTTTGACCAACTGGAAACAGACGAAAGGCCAATTAGAAAAATTGAAGACTATAAACCTGCGAATTGGGAAGCCTTTAAAGAGTACCTGGACGATGAAATTAATCTGCCAGATCCTGTTAGCACCCCCGGCGAATTAGACTCTGCGATTGACCATATCACAGAGCTAATTCAAACAGGTATTAGCCAATTTGTCCCTGAAAAGACCCCAAAGCCCCATAGTGATTCGCTGCCAGCCAATATCAGGCAGCTAATCACTCAGAAAAATTGCTTGCGCAGGCGCTACTCGCGAGGTAGAACAGGCCAACTCAGAACACAAATAAATGCACTTAGAGAGCAAATTAACTTAGAAACTACCCACTGGCAAACAGACCAGTGGAATAATAAATTATCCCGCCTCACAACTAAAGACAACAGTCTATGGCACTTAACTAAAGCGCTTACAAATAAGCGCAATCCAATCCCGCCTCTTCAAGGCATAGCAGGTACTGCCTACACGCCCCAGCAAAAAGCTGAGGCTGTAGCTAATCACTTAGAAACGGTTTTTATACCGAATATCCAACCCTGCGACACAGCACATGTGGGTCGCATATATAGGGACCTCCGAGTGCGACTTCGCCAGCCTTCAGCTGACAAACCTAAATTTACGCATGCCGACGAGGTAAAACGTATAATTAAACGTATGAAGCCCCGCAAAGCACCTGGGTTCGATACCGTACTAGCTATAGTTCTCAAGCAGCTGCCAGAGTCTACACTAGAGGCTCTGGCTAGTTGCATAAATTCAAGTATGACACTTGCGCACTTCCCCACGCCCTGGAAACGTGCCAACGTAATTATTTTTCCAAAGCCTGGCAAGGATCAGACCTTGCCACAAAATTACCGTCTCATAAGCTTTTTAAGTACGCTCTGAAAAGTGCATGAATGTGTTCTGCTGCGCCGCCTTGATACTCACATTCAAAACGCAAATATTTTTCCTAACGAGCAATTTGGCTTTAGAAAAAAGCATTCCACTGTCCATCAGTTAGTCAGACTAACTGAACACATAACTACAACTTTTAACTGGCGACAATATTCAGTAGCAGTCTTTCTTGATGTAGAGAAAGCATTCGACAGGATGTTTCATGCTGGACTACTTTTTAAAATGTACGAGAAAAATTTCCCCGACTGCTATATTAAACTCATTGCCTCTTACTTAGATAGGCGCTCTTTTGCCGTAACTATTGACGGAGCGACCTCAGATTTTAAAGAAATTAGGGCAGGAGTACCCCAAGGCAGCATACTAGGCCCTGTTTTATATACCTTATATACTAGCGATATTCCGCGGCCCCCCTAACTGGAACATGAACCTAGATGTATATGCCGACGACACAGTTATATACACACGATCCAGAAGTGCCGAGATCGCATCTCGGCGAGCCCAGGAAATGCTCAATGAGCTATAAAATTATTTCCGCCAGTGGCGAATAAAAATTAATGTAGGCAAATGCAAAGCTGTGGTCTACACACGGCGACACATTCCTGCCAATCCTCCCCGCCTCACTCTATTTAACGAGGAAATACCTTATAAAAACGAAGTCAAATATTTCGGCGTAATACTGGATAAAAGGCTGACATTGCGAAGGTATGTTGAGAACAAGAGAAACCTTGCCTATGCTCGCATGTCGGCACTTTATCCAATGACAAATCGCAACTCAGGTCTTAAGCTTAAAAACGGACTTTTAATTTATAATACAA
>PNEQ01029493.1:0-36154 GCA_003012365.1 Medauroidea extradentata | reverse complement strand
TACGGCCAATCACCGTATATCACACACAGTCCTGCACCTATGAAACTGTAGTACGCCAATTTAGGTCCCGGCTGCTAGAGCCGACAAAGAATAGAGTCGTTCCGCTGGGCGTAGAGTACCTGCCAGTCTCACTCTCAGACTACCAGAGAGCGATCGCCATCTTGAAGGAGCTGAAGGTAGGCTTCAGCTTCCTTACGCCTCGCAGTGAGCTGCAACTAAAAGTCGCTATTAAGCGAATAGAAAAAACCCTGCTGCCAGCTTTCATCAGGGAAGAACTAGAAGCCCTGGGCTACCAAGCCATATCTGTGGAGCCCAAATTCTCAATGCGGGATCGCCAACCTCTGCATGCGTTCGTTGTTGAGCTTGTCAACAACGAATATAATCGTACAATCTATGATGTGTGCTACCTCTGTGGCCTGCTGGTTAAAGTTGAGGAGTACCAGCGCCTCCCAGGACCCCCCACCCTAGTGTTCGAACTGCCAGAGATTCGGACACTCCAGTAAGGTGTGCCGTGCCCCGCCCCGCTGTAGGTTGTGTGCCAAGAACCACACAACAGCCTGCAATGAGGATCGAGACGATCGCTCCAAGCGAATCTGTGCAGGTTGTGGTGGCAGCAAATTACCGCGGCGGCCAGGCCTACAAAACTGAGAAGTGGCATTTTCTCCCGCAGGAAGAGCGCAGGAAACGCCAACAGCAAAGCAAGCAAGACTTGCAACCGCCCAAGCAGTTCCCCCGCCCTACCTCCACAGCCTGGCAACAACAGCCACCAAACCCAGAAGGCTGGGTCCCGGTACAAAGGCAAAATCACCACACTCCGCAACCAAATTTTGTGCCGGGATATGTGCCAGTAACTACTGGCAACAGGTACAGTGCCCTCAATATGCAGGGCTTTTCTGAAGTGGACTTTCCGGCCCTCGCGAATCCCCACAGGCCTAGAGGCCAGCGCCCTCAGCAGCAGAGGCAAAAAGGAAAAATGTCACCCGACACTCCGAAAAAAGGAGTGAAAAATACAGCTGGCTCTCGCCTCACAAGCGCCCAGCAGCAGACTGCCAAGCAAGTTGCCCCCATCCCGCCCCATGTGCCGTGCCAGGATAGGCCGGAGCGCCTGGCCAATCAGGAGCGACCAGCTCAAGCCGCACCTATAAAGGCTCCAGAAATGGCCCAGGACGCCAATATGGACATAACCCCAATACAGAGCACAGCCTCTGTGACGACCTCTGTGTTCCGCACAATCGAACAACAGTTCGCCCAGTCCCCCAATGTCCAAAAAGACCCAGAATTAGGACAGCTGTGCACACAGCTGTTCCACCTACTAGCTATCTGGCTCGACCCAAATAGCGCCCTGGAGGACAAGTGTAAGGCCACGATGGCCTTTGCCTTGTCGGCCAGAAAAATGGGCCAAACCAATGCCACCCCCTAGGCAGGATAATAGGCCTGCGAATAGGCCCCCTTCAATTGCCAAAATCTTGTTCTGGAATGCAGTAGGCATTCGGAACAAGAAGCAGGAGCTGATAGATTACTTAAGTCGCCACCAGGTACAAATCGCGGCAATTAACGAGACACATTTACGCCCACAACACCGTTTCTCTGTCCCAGGTTACTCTTGCTTTAGGAGGGACAGAGAAAATAACGCAGGAGGCGGTGTTTTAGTTTTAATTAAAAACACAATAAACTGCCATGCAGCAAAACAGCCTCAATTAAACACATTAGAAGCCGTGGGTATTAATTTAAAACTCAGCGGCCCGCAAGTATCTCTCTATTAAATTTATTGTCCGCCTGGCCGCACACTTACGCGCACGGATTTAAATGAATGAACTAACATTTCCCCCATTCTATTGGCTGTTGGCGACCTGAATACAAAACACCCCATCTGGAGCTGCAGGGCGCGGACAGCCAATGGAAATACATTATTTAATCACCAAACTAGGCACAACTACTTAATTCATGCGCCCGATAAACCATCATTTGAACCCACACAGGCAAATCACCAGCCTGATATTTTAGATTTTGCAATATATAAAGGCCTTAATATGACCTTTACATTAGAAGTAAAACATGAATGGCCTCGGACCATTACCCTGTCCACTTAAATTTTGACCAATTGGGAACAGACGAAATGCCAATTAGAAAAAAATTTAAGGTTATAAATAATCGAATTGGGAAGCCTTTAAAGAGTACCTGGACGAGGAAATTAATCTGCCAGATCCTGTTAGTACCCCCGGCGAATTAGACTCTGCGATTGACCATATCACAGAGCTAATTCAAACAGGTATTAGCCAATTTGTCTCTGAAAAGACCCCAAAGCCCTATAGTGGTTCGCTGCCAGCCAATACTAGGCAGCTAATCACTCAGAAAAATCGCTTGTGCAGGCGCTACTCGCGAGGTAGAACAGACCAACTCAGAGCACAAATAAATGCACTTAGAGAGCAAATTAACTTAGAAACTACCCACTGGCAAACAGACCAGTGGAATAATAAATTATCCCGCCTCACAACCAAAGACAAAAGTCTTTGGCACTTAACAAAGGCGCTTACAAATAAGCGCAATCCAATCCCGCCTCTTCAAGGCATAAAAGGTACTGCCTACACGTCCCAGCAAAAAAAATGAGGCTGTAGCTAATCATTTAGAAACGGTTTTTATACCGAACATTCAACCCTGCGACCCAGCACATGTGGCTCGCATATATAGGGACGTCCGAGTGCGACTTCGCCAGCCTTCAGCTGACGAACCTGAATTTACGCAAGCCGACGAGGTAAAACGTATAATTAAACGTATGAAGCCCCGCAAAGCACATGGGTTCGATACCCTACAAGCTATAGTTCTCAAGCAGCTGCCAGAGTCTACACTATAGGCTCTGGCTAGGTGCATTAATGCAAGCATGACACTTACGCACTTCCCCACGCCCTGGAAACGTGCCAATGTTATTTTTTCCCAAGCCAGGCAAGGATCAGACCTTGCCACAAAATTACCGCCCTATTAGCCTATTAAGTACGCTTTAAAAAGTGCATGAATGTGTTCTGCTGTGCCATCTCGACACTCACATTCAAAAAGCGAATATTTTCCTTATCGTGCAATTTGGCTTTAGAAAAAAGCACTCTACTGTTCATCAGTTAGTCAGACTAGCTGAACACATAATTACAACTTTTAACTGGCGACAATATTCAGTAGCAGTCTTTCTTGATATAGAGAAAGCATTTGACAGGGTGTTTCATGCTGGACTCCTTTTTAAAATGTACGAGAAAAATTTCCCGATTGTTATATTAAACTTATTGCCTCCTACTTAGATAGACGCTCCTTTGCCGTAACTGTTGACGGAGCGATCTCAGAATTTAAAGAAATTAGGGCAGGAGTACCCCAAGGCAGCATATTAGGACCAGTTTTACATAACTTATATACTAGCGGCCCCCTAATTGGAACATTAACCTAGGTGTATCTGCCAGAAGTGCCGAGATCGCGAGCCCAGGAAATGCTCAATGAGCTAGAAAATTATTTCCGCCTGTGGTGAATTAAAATTAATGTAGGCAAATGCAAAACTGTGGGTTACACACGCCGACACATTCCTGTCAATCTTCCCCGCCTCACATTATTTAATGAGGAAATTCCCTATAACAACGAAGTTAAATATTTAGGCGGAATACTGGATAAAAGGCTGACAATGCGAAGTCATGTTGAGAGCAAGAGAAACCTTGCTTATGCTCGCATGTCGGCACTTTATCCAATGACAAATCGCAACTCCAGCCTTAAGCTAAAAAACGGACTTTTAATTTATAATACAATGATCCGCCCCATTCTAACATAGACAGCTCCAGCGTGGGCTTATTGCGCAAAATCGCACATTCGCACTTTGCAAGTGTTGCAAAATAAATGCCTTAGAATTGCGGCAGATGCACCTAGGTACACATCCATAAGACACTTGCATGCCGAGCTCAAACAAGAGTTGCTGCAAGAAGTTTTTTGCAAAATGGCAGAGCAATTTTATGCTACTAGCCATAATATTTTTAATCCATTAATTGCAAGCCTTGGGGATTATGATCCTACTGAAAATCAACGCTATAAGCGACCATAATATCGTTTAGCGCATAGGCCCCGTAGTTTATCTCGGTCTGGAACCAGCGGGCGCTGTGATTGGCCGGAGCCCCGGCCACTCGCAGGGCCCCTGCCCTGCGACCTACTCGCGGTTTTCTAAACTCTCGCGAGATCCGGAACATGAACTACACTGTCTCGCGACTCGCCCTAGCGCCTGCGCAGCTAATAATTATAAATTAACTGGTAATTTAGTTGAAGTAAGTCCCCATAATATTTAGAACGCTATTTTTAAATCAGGTATTAATTATAAGTCACCCACACACCTCCCCTCTAGTCGAGGTTTGGCACGGCCCGCTTTATGAGCTTTCTGCCTGTGCTGACGAGGGCTGACATCACCACCTGTCATGCTACTTGGGCTCGTCTGGAAGCCTTCAGCCCCAGTAACGGCCTGAGTATGCATGGCAGGAGCCGCACAAATATACAAAACAATTACAAGCTACACTCACAAGGGAAACCTGGGGTAACATGTAATATTTTTCACTATATCAAGACTTTCTCCACGAAAACAACACTGCGAAGCACTATGTATTTCACAGCATATGGCATAATATACACTGTACAGCCTATGGCTCATGTGGCAGCACCGCTTTTGAAATTACATTGCTATATTTTATTTAATTAGGTAATTATTATTATACCATACACTCACAATTTAAAGCGTTTAAATTATAGAAATTGCTAGCTGTAAGTTAGCTTTGATGTTTTCTGTCAGTCCGGAACGGTGGAGGCCTGTGATTGGCTGAAGCTGTGATTGACCGACAGGATCACTAACAACCAATCAGAGGGCAACTGCTTGCACAGATAATTCTGTGCTAAACACGAATCCTTTAAATGTATAATTTTAGCCACTTAAACGTATTGTTTTAGTCATTCATTTATTTTAATTTAAAGCTAGCTCATCGGGCTTGCCTTGAGCTAGTTAAGTGTACTAATTTGTGTATTTTTAAGTTTGTTTCAGGTATCTACTGGAGATACGGGAGGACGAGGAGCCTATAAAACCTCGTCCTCCACCAGTGCATTGTGTTAACCCACAGTGCACTGGTTAAAAACCAGCGCCCTCCCCAAAACAAATTAAAGGAAAATAAATAAAGAAAGTAAGTTCCCGCCCCTCTGCCCCACTCTTACTTAACAACTCTATTAACAACCTGGACCTTCCTACTTTTCCAGTGCCATTTTTATTTTTAATGCATGTAACTGCTGAGTGGTTACACTCATATACTGTCGAGAGGGTTTTTACGGTACTATACCAGATTTCCCTCTCTCTTCTTAGATTATGGCTTAGCTATAGGTACTCTTAGGGAGGTAGACATTGCCCCAATTGCGGCCATATCTGCCCAATCCCTCTCTGCCGCGATGCATGTCTCCTCTGCATGAAACTTCCCCTTTGTAGGCGTATATGGGGCTCAGCTCTGAGACGCACTTAGTCCTGCTCCTTCCCCGGGCCTCACACATAACATAGTAGTTAGGGTAGGTTAGGAAAAAAAATTTCAATCAGTCCCATACTTCCCGCCCCCCCCCCCTCCTGCTCCACTCTTACTTCACAACTCTACACCTGGACCTTCCTACTTTTCCAGAGCCATTTTTATGTTTAATGCACGTAACTGCTGAGTGGTTACACTCCTATTCTCTCGAGATAGTTTTTATGGTACTATGCCAGTTTTTCCCTCTCTCTTCTTAGAGTATGGCTTACCTCTTGTACCGTATCAAATTTGACACGACTTAAATAATATACATATTAATTTTTTTTTCATTTATGTTTCTTAAATTCAGGCAAATTATATTTTTTTGTTTGTTGTTTAATATTATATTAACATTAATAATTGTTTTTGAGTAATTTAATTTTATTAACGATATTTCAGAAAGTTCACTTTCAATTACAGCTATTTTTTCTTACTACATTACTGCGAGCCGACACTAGTCGCGCTACAGCGTTTTTTTTTAACAGGACAGTAGCTGCTGAGATTTACATTCCTATGTCAGTCGTTTTGTCGTACCTCCGTCTTCATGCAACGTGCTGCTGCCGTTGCAGTGCATGATTCCTGTATTTCACCGTGTGATTTCGTTGTAGTTTAGCGATTCTGATCACGTGATTATTGCATGCAACTGTGCTTCAATGCGCACTTTGCCGATGTTGGTACTGTTGCTAACCATTTTCGATGCTCTTTTTTTCAACGTTTCTGCAGCTTCTTCCGTTGCATTTCCTGAGACTTCACCGTCAATCACCGTATCGTCAAGATGAGTGTGTTTGGTGTTCCTGCCTTTTTGGCAGATCTTGGCACTTGAGTTGCCATTATTTAACCTTTTTTATAATATAGCAAAATTTATATTTTGACATAGTAGTAAAACTGTAGTGCTACATTTTTTAAAAGTATTTTATCGTGGTTGTTTTATCTATAATTTCGTCAAGTGATCATCTTCGCCCTCGTCTGGTGAGTAATTTTCCTACGAGAGGTTTTGTGTTCTATTTAAATTTTTCATCTTCTATAACATTTTGATAATATCTGTGTAGTGAGGGTTCGCGTCCAGGCCGATTCTCAAACTGAATGATTCTCGTCTTGGAATATTCACGTCCCTGCCGATTCGCGTCTTGGCCTATTCACAAGCTGGACTATTGGCGAGCTGACCTGTAGTCTCTACTACAGACGTCCAGTCTTTCTGGCCTATTTTGGGGCATTTTCTTCGCCGTTTCGTCTTCTTTGTTTTGCCGCTGTAACTGGGAAATATGAAGCTACCCCAGCGTGCGGTACTCTTCTACTGCGAGACTTTGAACAGATAAGCCGCAATTAAATTTGTATAATTTAATCTATAAATTAACAGCTGTCACACTTATTTTTTATGTAATATTTGTACGTTTTTAATAATTAATTTGAATTTGATAACAATTTAAAATTTTATTGGGCCTAACAATTTACTTGTAATTTTGATTTTGTTAATTTATTACGTCATTGATTCGGACGCAAGTATTTATTTAGCCTATAGAATGAGCGTTTATTGATCCGATCATTTTATTGTGAATTTAAGAAAAATAATAAATGTATAATAAATTCACTATTTTCATTTAACTGCGCCTGCAAGATTTGGGCTTCTTATAATTTCAGTACAATTTCAGTACTAATGGACAATTCATCGATGTCAATAATGTTGTAAATTTTATTTTAAAAAAATTAAAAGAAATTATTTAATATTGTAGTAAAAATTAAATAATCATTTTGAGCAACCACAAATTTCAGACTTCTCATTTAATGTATTTTCATATTTTCCTCTGGTGTGTATTGTTTACTATGGCGAGTGAGCCTATTTAATTATTAAAATAATTATCTTTCTTTGCCTGTTGCGTATGGTAACCCAGCATTTATTTAATCGTGTATTGCTTCCACTTTGATATTGTTTGTTTACAACAGCTTCCTCTGTTTTTTGTGTGTTTGTTAATGTGCCACCTTCTGTTTTCTTCTATGTTTTTATTGGTGGGCATTTTTTGTGTTTATTTGCCAGGGACTGTTGTTTTGGTTTTACGATTAATGTATATTTTAAATAATTCATTAACCTACCATACGCACACGGCGCACTATAAGTACACTCAGGGAGGTAGACATGGCCCCAATTGCGGCCATGTCTGCCCAATCCCTCTCTGCCGCGATGCATGGCTCTTTTGCATGAAACTTCCCCCGTGTAGGCGTATGGGGCTCAGCTCTGAGACGCACTTAGTCCCGCTCCTTCCCCGGGCCTCACACATAACACAGTAGTTAGGGTAAGTTAGGAAAAAAAATTCAATCAGTCCCTATCTCAGTTAAATTTCCTTAGATTCATTTAAGTTTCTCTATTCCAAGTTTCTCCAGGGTCTTGCTTCCTTCTTGTATGCGATTAAATATTGCTTTTGAGAGGTGCAGCGCAAAATTTGCACCCGTGCTGCGTAGTTTTGGTATTAAATATACAAATACGCAGGTGTAAGTGGTTACGTGATGGCACAAAGTGCCTGAAAATCTGCGACTAGCAAATGGCTCGACGCAAGTATATCTGCGCCCTTCGCGCATGCGCATTGGACAATTTTCGGGTGTGTGAAAGTGAATTAACATAAAAGTTGGATATCTTTATCTGTATCTAGTGTTTTATGAACTTTAATTATTTACATTTTCGTGTGCACATTTCAGGATTTCAGCTTTTTACAGTTACGAAGTACAGAAGAAGTACGAAACTGAAATGTTTTTTTACTAAAGGAGCAATTAAAATTGGGCAACGATTTATCCTTTCCCCAGAATATATTTTGAGGGTATTTTTCCGTGGCACACGACGAGAAAATAGAGTTGCGTTTGTGACGAGGTAATTTGTACCATTAAAAACTTTGCTTAAAACTTTAATGCAAATGATAATGGAAATAAATAGCGAATATGTTTTGCAAGTACCTGTTTGCCTAATTGCTTAGAACAGTGACATTACCTCTCTGTTTTCCTTTCTTGGATGGGGTGTTTCAACATCACATCTTTCTTGCCGACTTGTTTCCACATACGTGCTTAATATTTAAGAGTGGTTCTGATGGGATTCTCTTTATTTCATAAAACGGGAGGGCTATCATTTTAGTTTTAAGTCTTTCGTAAGACTTGCTGTCTACACACATCACACCCTATCTCGGTGAACTTTGAACTTACAATAATCTAGACGTAATTAAATTTAATGCAGTATAGTTGTACGAACGCCACTCGTATTCACTACACATTTTGCAGTGAATTATTTAGAAATAATCTACGTAACACGATTTACGACTCACTGAAAGACGAATGCCACATGAATTGCCCATTAGGTAGTAGGCCTACACTCACAAATACCATGCCACACAAGTTAAAATAACTTACGTGAATTTCAAAACTAGGCCACTCAAATTAACATCAGTACAAAATATAAAACGTGTACACATAGGTTTTGCTCTAATCGCGTCACACGTCTATCACTTTAGGCACTATTTTCCGTTAGCAACATAAAGTGTGTAAAAGCTGGTTACAGACGAAAACCCCTCTGATGTGTTCCAATTGTGTTACAAAAATGCTGCTCTCCATAAATAAATCACTTAATTATTCACGAACACAAAAATGAACACACGCATTCACTACACTGAAAGAACCACGACATTATGGAAATTTACTTTCATACTTCAAAACACAACTACGACATATACACTTGTAATGAAAACTTTGTAACAATTTTCCTTCATAATTTGATATGATCCTATACTTCTTACATCCTTGTTTGATCACGAGAAAGCTACAAAATTTAAGGTTACAAAAAATTTAACCAAAACATTACTTTTAGCGCGGGAAATGTTCACTGCTACATGGAAGCTATATCTGCATGTAATACGTGGGTGTGAAGACAGCTTTTGCCGTTCAAGTGGCAGTGAGGATGATGTTACAAATTTTTCTGATTGGCTTGTGTAAGTTGGAGAGGGGAGACAGTTGCGCCGAGTCAAAATAGGCTCCGTCCCTTGCGTCTTGCGTTTTCGAGTATATTTAATTCCAACTACGACTCGAGGTGCAGGTGCAGAGCAGATTTCCTTGCGTTGCGCTGCGTCGGTGCAAAACGCAAGTGGTGATATTTAATCGGCCACCTGGGCAGCGGCTGAACCTGTTACCTCCACGGGTCATGCTCCCTCTAGGGCAGCGACTCATCACACCCTCCACAACTGGGCCTTGCTCCTGCCAGGGCAGTGGCTCAACACCTCACACCCCCTCTATCATCCTATTCCCTACGACGGACAAGTCATGTAATTGTATAAACTGTGTACGTCTTGAGATGTTTGGTTTTTCAAGCACAAAATATCCTTACTTATTTCTTTATCGTTTGTAGGATGTAGAACTAATTGCTTCTGATTATGTTTTACATTTAATTCCAATAATTCTGTAAATTGTAGACGATTTTTATTTCGATTCAATTTTTCACGTTTATTTACATATTGGGAATTAAAAACATTTGCTACTGCTATTTCAGAGGTTGTCATATTAACATTCATATTTAGCTCAATCTTTGAACCTTGATTTTTTGTTGTTTTAGCGAAATTTCCATTAATAATTTTCCATAATTCTTTTGGTTTATTTATTATATTACCTATCTTCTCACTAACATATTTAATTTTTGCAGCTTTGATTACTTTGCTGTATATTTTTTTAATAATTTTTATAGTATTTAATAAAACCTTTACCGTCAGTTTGTTTGCTTAATCTATGTCTATGTTCACAACCACCACTTAGCAAACATACGTACGAAGTAGAATGTTGATCAACTCTACTACGTACGTATGCACACTATGCGAGAATGTGAATGCTAGCATGAACACTAGGCGTTTCTACTTTTATATGAATGTATGCACGTACTAAAGTGGTGGGTGGGAATCCGGCTCCTACAGTTGTTCCAAAACTAGAATGGTCTTATTTATTGTTGTTCTTCTCTACATTACTTTGCTCAGTTGGTTTTGTTTTTTGGTGGCCCAGACGGGGAATACCCTACGTTAGTGTCTAACTACTAGGAGTTAGGAGGGAGCGGGTGGGGTAGCAGCGTGCCAGGACTGCGGCCTGTAAACTCTAACTACTGCATGCAGCTTGGGTTAGGGAAGAACATGGCTCAAATGGCCTACTGTGAGGTTATGAAGCGCTAAGCCAGCGTTTGTGGCCTGGGGCTTCCCTCAGATTTAACTGGGAGCTAATCCCGTAGAGGGTCATGGTAAACCTGCGAGGTCGCGGGAGGAAACCCATGACGATACACATGTGAGGTGGGTTCTCCATGCTAGGCAGAAAAGATAGAGTTCATGCTATGTGTAACATGCTTTGTTAGTTGTGTTAAAAGGCGAAAATTAAAGGCGAGCAGGGAGGGCTCGTGATCCAGCTGTAAAAGAAAAACTTAAATTA
Source organism: Medauroidea extradentata (assembly GCA_003012365.1). NCBI lineage: Eukaryota > Metazoa > Arthropoda > Insecta > Phasmatodea > Phasmatidae > Medauroidea > Medauroidea extradentata. The sequence continues at coordinate 25,178 of PNEQ01029493.1, read as the reverse complement.
AGCTTAGCTCTACTTAACCTAGGGGAAGTAACCTAAGTTTCCCGAAGGGCGGGCATGAGTGCCCGCTGTCCCATGTTAGGTGAGAGGTTCTTGTCGCCTTTCACGCAGTCATGGCTAGGTTGTGCAAGACGAAAGCCCTCGCTGGGCCATATGCTCTCCGCGGTGCCATGACTGATTTGGCGATGCATTGATGAAGGATCAATGCATATCTAATTGCTTGATGCCTACCACACAATCATGGCTGGGTTGTGCAAGACGAGAGCCCTTGCTGGGCCATGCGCTCTCTGCGGTGCCATCACTGATTCCGCGATGCATTATTAGAAGGTCAGTGCATATCTAATTACGCGCAGCCATGGTTCGGTTGTGCAGTACGAGAGCCAACACTGGGCCATATGCTCACTGTGAAATGCCATGGCTGATACCGTGGTGCATTAGCATATTAAAGCCATTTTCAGCTCTCGCTTGAGCGAGTTAACGAATTTTTCTTGATTCCCAGCTTGGTTCAACTCCGTCTTGGAGTCGGCTTCTTCTCCAGACTGGTGATATTCTTTTAAGGAGCTTACTGTGGTTTCTCGCACAAGATGTGTTTCGGCATTTTGTGTGTCATGAGCACCCCTGGGTTTTAGTTTCCTAGTGCGAGCACTAGGGGATTAGTGGATTTGGCCGCAGCTTTGTAGAAATTGCGAGTCAAGTGCTGGATATGGTCTGTGAGCCGGGGATATTTCAGCTCATTGTGGAGGACTACATTGGGCGTACATATTGGTGTTCCTGCAGCCCTTCTGAGGGCTTTGTTTTGGAGCACTGTTAGTGGATGCATGTGACACTTTGCAGCATAACCCCAGGCTTGGGCTGCATATGTCAATATAGGTCTAACTAGGGCTGAGTACAATCTGATCCCAGATATAGTGCTCAGATTGTGGCCGTTATTGAGGAGAGGGCATAGCTGGGATAGGCGGGCATTTGCCTGCCGTAGCTTAGCATTGGTATGAGCCTTCCAGGTTAGTCTGGAGTCTAGCAAGACTCCAAGATATTTAACCTTGGGTTGGTAATCGATTGGCGCCAAACAGGGAGGTCTGGGGAAGAGCTGGAGGAATTTGTCTTCGGGCAAGACAACTGCTTCTGACTTGTCTACATTTATCTTGTAGCACTAAAGTATGAACCAGGCCTCCAGGGCCTGTAATGCTTCTTGTACTTTGGCTACAGCAAGTGAGGCATGCCAAGAAGTTGTAAACACAGCTGTATCACCTGCATAGCTTGCAAGCTGAGTTATGGGAATGGTGGGTATGTCAGCTATGTATATGTTAAACAATACTGGGCCGACAATGAAGCCCTGAGGCATTCCTGCTCTAATAGGGAAAGGGTCTGACCTTACTCCAGGTAGCGTAACTACAAAGCTGCATTCGCTTAAGTAGCTATGCACTAATTTTATATAGCAGTCGGGAATGCCCATTCTGTGCATTTTATACACTAGCCCGGCATGCCATACTCTGTCGAATGCTTTCTCTATGTCGAGGAATACAGCGAAAGTGTACCTGCGTTGATTGAAGCCTTGCGTTATATGCTCTACAATACGAACAAGCTGTTGTGTTGTAGAGTGACTGCATCTGAAGCCAAATTGTTAATTTGGCAAGATGTTATTCTGTCCAAGGTGCATCTGAATGCGGCTGAGCAGGATGCACTCGGCGAGTTGGTACAGGGCACTTTGTACGCTAATTGGCCTATAGTTCTGGGGGAGAGTGGCATCCTTCCCTGGCTTGGGGAAGAGAATGACATGTGCACACTTCCATTGATCAGGGAAGTGATGAGTGCGCATAATGCCATTGATGCACTCAGCAATAGCATCTAGGGTTGACTGGGGCAGCTTCTTAAGGACAAGGGCCTGAATGCCGTCTTGTCCAGGTGCTTTGTGTGTTGTCAGTCTGTGGACAATGTGCTTAATTTCAATCCCATTGGTCAACACAGGCATTGTTCTAGCAGCCTCCGCCATGAGTGCAGCGACTCTCTCCTCAATGTTCTGGTGTGATCAGGGTCTAAGGGATCCTGGTTGAGCTGGAATGCAGCTGCTAGTGTGTCTGCTAGCAGTGTTGCCTTTTCGTGGGGTGAATAGGCTTCGCCATCAGGCCGCTTAAGGGGGGCATGTGGAGAGGTTTATTTAACAAGCCACTTGTCATTCGCCACAGGCTGTTGTCCTCTGTACTGAGGGCAGAAACTTTGTCTTGCCACTCTGCACACCTATGATTGAATATTTCATTCGTTATCTGTTCCTGTAGCCTTCGGAAGCAGTCCTTATGTAGAAGGGACCCTATCCGTTGCCAGTGCCGGCGGGCATTGTTGCGGGCTGTAATTAAGTCACGAATACATTGTGGCAGTGTTCGTGGCTTGGATACATATGCTTTTCTAGGGATAAACCTATCAGTTGCAGTCTTTATTGTGCTAGTGAGTGTAGCAATGCACTCATCAACCGATATGCTCTGGAGTGTTTAGCTCCCATTCCATGTAGTCTTGCAAGGCTGGCCAGTTTGCTTTAGAGTACTGGAGAGTGGTGCACATTTGATTGGCGGTTACTCTCGTGTTCTCTATTAGCAGGAGGACTGGCAAGTGGTCAGATGTAAGCTCATGTAGTGCTTCCAGTTCATACACAAAGCTGATGCTTTTATAAATAGTTATATCTAGTATGTCTGGTCGCTTCCTGTTGCCTGCATCATCAGGATACCAGTTGGGTTGTCTGGTGCACATACCACATAGTCATGGCGCAACTGGTAGGTATATAGCCTACTGCCATTAGTCGTGGCTACTCTAGAGTTCCAGGAGGGATGTTTAGCATTTAGGTCTCCCAGTATTAAGGCAGACTGCAGAGGGCCTAATAAGCTAGATAAGTCCTGGTTAGTTAGCTGGCTAGTGCGACAGTACACTGATACTACAGTCAGTGGCTTGCCACGTACTGACAGCTTCAGTGTGCGACAGCTGTGGGACTGGAGCTATAGTATGAGCTATATTATTTTTAATAATGATAGCTACCCCACCATAGTGACCTTCGCTGTATTTTCGGTGGATAACGTATCCGGGGATGCACAATTTGTCAGTTTGGAACAAGTGTGTTTCATTCACTGCTGCCAACTGTACTTCATGCCTAAAAAGGAAGTCTGAGAATTAGGCTTCCTTCCCAAGTATTCCTCTTGCATTCCAGAAGAGTAACCTCTGGAATGGAGTGCGTAAGTTATGAAGGACCTGCATATTGGCGTGGGCCATTATTGATTAGGTCACACAGCTGTTGTGTGAAATTCACCACAAGATTTATGCAGTGAACTTCAGAGAGACCAGGGGTTTGCCAAGCCACTAGCATGTTGCATAGTGAGTTGGTAATAGCGCTTACAATATTATTTTCACCGCGAATCTGGGAGAGCGCAAATTGTAGCCTGTCTGTACTCTGCAGAGTGTCGGCTAGTGGCTGCACTGTTTCGCGCTGGGGCGGGTAAGGCAGGGTTGGTACCACTGTTTGCTGGGCCACGAACAATGGTGCAGGTAGCTGGCTTTGTGGCACGACTGGAATGCGGGTCGGAGGGGAGGGGAGTGGGCTGATCTGTATTCCGGGAGATCAAGCGTGGAAGGGTGAGGCAGGTGCCTGTATAGCCACCGACTTGAGTTCGTGCCTCGGCGGGGTCTGCTCTTGTGACCTATCTACAGCATGTTGCACTGGGCTGGGGATAGGTGCAGGCTCAGTCTCTATTGGGCCTGTTTCCATCACTTCCCCAGTTACCTTACTGTCATAACTGGGTCCCTTTCTGGCCTTTGAGGAGATAGCCTGGTCAGCTGTGGGGGGGGGGTCGCGGGTTAGATTCCCTGCTCTCACCTTTTGGCTTGTGCTTTTGGTTGTTCTTGTCCCTGAGAGTTTCACTGTTCGTCTGGGTGCAGTTCGTCGGGGTGGAGGGAGGGGGATGTTGCTGGTTTTCCCGCCTTTCCATACATTGTGCCAGCCTTCTTCCTGGCTGTTCTGCTCGGGGCTAGAGTCAGGTCTCTCTGCCTGTTTCCTGGGATGAGGGTCTCTAGTTCGAGTGTACCTTGTATGATTACCAGCTCGTCGACTAGCAAAGTATTGCTGGTCTCTTTGCAACTGGCTGTGGCTGTCTCTTAGGTCGCTGTTCAGCTGGCCTGCGTGAATTTACAACCTTCACATGCACCTCGCAATCGCTGTAATTAGTCATGTGAGACTTGCTGCAGAGAGCGCACGTAGGCCCAGAAGACTTACACTTATTCACGACATGACTGCTGGCAAACCAGCGACACACTGTCGTGGCCTTGCAAGCACCTGCTACATGTCCTAACCTCTGGCAGTTACTACATTGTAGTATGCCTTTAGGGTGATGCAAAGGCTCTATTTTTACACGCACACACATGCAGTGCTGTACATGTAATATTTCGCGGCATTCGTGGTCGACATCCACTTTGTACATTGACAGCACTTGCCTGCCTCTGTTCTGTACATGCATGACATTCTGTACTGCCACACCTTACCTAGTGAGATCGGCTGCAATGACATCGCTGTCAGTGCCTCTGGGGACATTTTTCAATATGTACATGCATGGGCGCTCTGACTTTGCATGCAGTGCGGCATGTTCCACCCCTACTTGTATCACTATCCTGAGAGCAGCTATGTGTTCTGGAATAGTCGCCATTTGGTAGTAAGTGACCAGGTTATTATTGTGCACTTTTAATTTAATATTTTCGGCTGTAAGGGCCTTGTACAGCTCGTGGTAGGGGTGTTTATCATCGTGAAACACGATGAGAGGCTTTGGTTTCGGTCCAGTCGTATTGGCCCTAGCCGATTCACTGTTAGAGGTAGTACTTGTGCCTGCTGCTGTGCATGTCATTAGCTGTTTTCTCGCCTCTGTTCCCTGCATTCTCGTGGCTGGGAGGCGTATTTTGCTCGTCTCGGCATATGGTGAGGAGGGGAGATGGGGAATCGAGCTCGCGGATTCCTGGATTGTTTCTGGTGATATGGCAGTGTCCATAGCATCAGAACTGGACAAATTGTATGTACTTTCGCTTCCATGTACGAGCGTAACCTTTTTTTGCTCTTTTACAAGTCCCGATTCCTGACTAGGGTGATCGAGGGGGGAAGTGGGGAGGTGGGAACTCGCCTTGTCCGGTCGTTGCTGGCTCGCCGGTAGTGCGAGGGAGTTCTCCTGCATTCCTGACATTCCTGGCAGGACAATAGAGGTTGTCGGGGTTGTCTGGCCTTCACTGTGTTGCTGTAGGACCGCGAAACGACTCAATCTGCTTTGAGCAGAATACTGACTATGGTGCTCTGCTCGCAGCCTTGCCCTTTGTAGCGCCGCTGTCGTGGCGTGCCTAAGACGTTCCTGTGCCCTTCTTGGCGCCTTTTGCTTCCGCGGGCGTGAATAACTGTGCTCATGTATCACAAATTCATCATTGCCTTCTGGTAGAGGCATGGCTATCTCTGCTGCCGAGGGGGCAAAACTCGCATTCGCACTCGCCTCTTGATGGCTCATTTCTAGTGCAAGGAGGGGACGTTATGTGTCCTTACTCCTTGCTGTCGGTGATATGTGTTAGCCGCGAGGGCTAAACTTGCCTACTGCGACGTCTTCAGCTCTTGTGGTTGGACGCCTACAAGTAACCTAGAACATGCAGTGTAATAAAACAGTTCGTGTCCAACACCCACTTCACCTTGCCTCTGCGATTATGCTGTTAGTCGGGCTAGGGATCCATTGGCCGACTGAACTTACTAAAATCGTGAGTAAGTTAATCCCTGTAAGCTAAGCCTATCAGGGTTTGGATATTCACTTTTTTTCTGCTAGCTATTTGAGATTGCAACATGTGAGAGAAGTCCTCCCGCCTCGTGTCTAGTGCGCGGAGCTCCGGGAGGTGCGTCCGCACAGGTCGGCTGTCAGCTAAGACGTGACGCGCAATTGGGTGGCGTTCCAAAGCGTTACTCTGCGAGTAAAATTTACTATGTGGCTGTCCCAAAACCTTTAGAGCAAAAATTCTACTTTCTTTGACTGTGTCCCAAAACTACTGGAGTGGCCGGTGCAACTCGTAACAAGACCAAACAAGATGGACAGAACATTCAAGGTAACAATCTGATTAACTACCTACTAGATGAGATTAGCTCACTGAAAGAGATAATAAATATTTTGAGTAATGAAATAAAGGAACTACAACGACTTTTATCTTAAATAAAACAGCACATGAAACTAGAAATGATACTACCACATGGTCGTCCAAGGTATAGAAAAATGCTGATGTGCCTAAAAGACAACATCCAGCAGAGCATAACCGTACGTTTGCATAAGACAAATATGCTTTACCAATGCTGGAGGGTATAACTCATATGCAACTCGATGGGAAGACCAATAAAGAGAGACAAGAGCAACATTCTCATCACGATTTAGCCACACAAAAAAGTAAAATCATCCTCCTTACTGACAGCCATGGGCGGAATTTGGCAACAAACATACTGAAACTAAGTAACCAAAAAGAATACTGGGCTATGTTAAACCAGGAGCCGGTATTGTACATGTCACACTAGACTGCTGTGACATATCTGAGGAGGTTGGTCCCAAAGATCTGGTAGTGATCATAGCAGGCAGTAATGATGTGGGTAGAAACCAATCTGATAAAATTACAACTGTACTAACAGAGACACTTGTTAACTTTTCTCATACAAATGTGACTGTGGTAAACCTACATGTGAGACATGACCTTCCAGCATTGTCATGTGTAAACCAGGAAATAAGTTCAACAAATAGAAAAATATTGAAACTCAGTAGATACTATACGAATGTCGAAGTAATTGCTCTGGACGAATTCCACAGAAAATGGTTTACCCAGCTTGGCCAACACTTGAACAGACTAGGTAAGAAACATTTAGCAAATCAGATAAATCTAGCGGCAGATGAAGCAAATTTCACATACACTTCCTACTCAGGCCAACCACGTGGAATACCCAAAAACAGATGCAGACCAGGAAGTCCCAACATTCTCCACTAGTGAAATCAATATCTACAGTCTATCCAAGTTTCCAGGGGCGTCATTTCAGGTTTTTCCAGGGGGGTGGGGGCAAGATTTTGTTTTCTGACGACAGTAACCTCGTTGGATCTTTTTTATTAATTAAGCATGTATAAATTAGATACTTTAATAATAAAACTTCAGTTTTATGTCCTTAAGTTAGCATTATTTACATTAAAAAATACAAAAACCATATTTATACACATAAAATTCCAAATCCAGGAGGGGGCATTTGCCCCCCCCCCCTCCTGTAGCCCCAAATGACGCCCCTGCAAGTTTCACCTCACAATCAACGCCATGGAGGAAAAATCAGCAGTCAACCAAACTCCACAGCAGCATGCAACAACACAAACGGAGACTCAAGTGGCTACGCAGCTAGATGTCACTAGACAGGCAACACCTGCACCAACAGATGTTCATTCCACACCACAGCAAGCAAACTTAATGTCTGAAGTTGAGCAAACAGGCTCGTATGCACCTGCAAATTGTCCCAGGAAGGCAGCAAGTGAGTGTTATGCAAACACATTATCCATAAGTGATGGTGTAACACTGGAAAGCAGAACACACCACCTATCACCTCAATACTGGAAAACAGACAGACCCCAAGCACCCTCTCACCTTCCTCCAGAATCAAGAATGCATTTTTTTTTTTTAGATCTGAACCTTCCCATACGACAGAAATTATAAGTACGCTTTCTGAACTTAATATCATACGTATAAATGTACAGTCAATCAGGAAAAAATTACAATTTGAAATAACTCTGAACCAATTAGATTTACCACACTTAATATGCTTTACTGATCATTGGCTGAATGAAAATGAAATTAAAACATAGATATTAAGTAATTACAATACTGCAGCTTGCTGTTGTAGAACCCTTGGATATGGTGGAAGCTGTATTTTAGCTCTAGAAAATAGTAATTTTAAAATAAACGAACTAGAATTTGCAAGCAAGGCAAGCATAATCTCAGTTTTTGAATGTTTTGCTATAAGGATAAAACTTTCCTTTGAAATGCTCACTGTTGTAACTATATATAGGCCTCCTAAATGTGACATGAAATCCTTCTTTTCCCAATTTGAAAACCAACTTGGTAGACTTAGCGAGATTCACCTTCTTGACAATATTGTAATACACTGTGACTTAAATATTGACTTCCATACCGACAGCACAGAAAAACACCGGCTTAAAAACATGCTGACTATGTTTAACCTTACTAATACCACGGGTTCGTGAACCAGGATTACAACCACATCCTCTAAAAGCATTTACTATGTAATAACCAATAAGAAACAACTAAGAGAACACAACATAAACTTAGGCCTATCCGACCATCTAGCTCAACTCAGTAAAATGTCAATAAAAATTAACGCTAAAGTGTCACGTAAATTTATAAGTTACAGAGACTATTAGAAAAACTAAACAAAGGTAGCCAATTGATAGGAACATTCTGTGACCTGTCAAAAGCTTTTGACTCGGTGAATCACAATATACTAGTAAAAAAATTAGAAGCTTATGGTATTAGGGGGTTGCCAGAAAAACTCTTGGAATCATACTTGAAAGACAGGCAACAAAAAGTGCAGATTACTACTGAACATGGAACATATCATTCTGAATGGGGCCTAATAGTAAGAGGGGTACCACAAGGCAGCATATTAACCTACCAGCACACTGACATCCTGAGGACGTCCGTTGGATGTGGGAACTGTCGTCCCTAGGACATCCTAGGGAAGTTCATTTCAAGTCCTTTTTATGTAGGAAAAGTTCATGGAAAAGTACTACCTACGGACATGTGTAGGATGTCTGGCATACACATCCCTGAGACATCCCTAGAAGCTCCCTGGGATCTGCAATAAGCACATCCCCAAGACATCTTCAGGAGCTCTCTGGGATCTGCATTAAATGCATCCCCAATACATCCCTAGGAGCTCCCTGGGACCTGTATTAAACACGTCTCTGGGACATCCCTAGGAGCTCCCTGGGACCTGTATTAAACACATCCCTGGGACATCCCTAGGAGCTCCCTAGGACCTATATTAAACACGTCCCTGGGACATCCCTAGGAGCTCCCTGGAACCTGTACTAAATGCATCCATAGGACATCCCTAGCAGCTCCTTCCAGCGGCAAAAGTAAAAGTTTAGTATTCAACACAAAAGAAAACAAATGTATTTGTTATGGTGATATGTAAACTTACTGTTTAACACACAGTCAAATACACATAGTTGTTAATGTAACCTCTTAAAATCTTTTGAACAAACAATTCGTCTGTAATAACATTTTTTTTAATGCCTCAACTTCCAAAAGTCTACCAGTGATAATAAAATATGTGTGACAAAATTAATAAATTTACCAATTTCCTAAGGCATATATAAATATTATGAATTATCTACTAAATTAATTGCAACAAACCTCATGTATATTTAAATAATATCGTGAGCTATCTAGTGGTCATATTAGGAACTTACCTAGAAATCCACTATGTATGTGGGAGCTCCTGCTCGGATAACCCAGGGAGCACCTGCTCGGACATCCCAGATAACTCCTGCTCGGACATCCCAGGGAGTGCCTGTTGGGACATCCCAGATAACTCCGGCTCGGACATCCCAGGGAGTTCCTCAGAGGAGCTCCGTGGTAGCTCAATGTAAGGACATCCCTGGGAGCTCCCCAGGTGAGGAATTTTGGATGACCCAAATTCGTCTTCCAAGGAGCTTCCTGGGATGTGATGTACTTTTCGAGAAGGTACTTGGGATGTCCTAGGGACATGGTTTTTCGGAGCTCTCGGACATCCGAAATATCCATCCGTAGGACATCCCGAGGATCGCATGTACCCGGATATCCTCAAAGGATGTCCCTAGGACATCCTGGAGACTTGCTGTGCTGGTAGGGTAGGACCACTGTTGTTTCTCATCTACATCAATGATCTCCCCCTTGCAATTGGCAATAGAGACATAATTCATTATGTGGATGATACCACATTATTAGTATGGGGATACAATGATTCTACTATGAATACTAATCTAACACAAACAATCACTGATTTAAAAAAAAATTGGTGCTATACCAATAAACTAACTCTGAAGATTTCAAAAACACACTTTATCAAATTTGAAAGAAATTCGACCATAAGACAACTCTCCATACTCACTGACAATAACAATGAACAAATAGATACAGTATCTGATACAACATTTCTTGGTCTTGAAATTGACAGCAAACTAAACTGGAAGAAACACACATATAAAGTCCTAAAAAAAACTCTCATCAGCCTACTATGTAATTAGGCGTCTGAAAGACTCACTAGGTAAAGACACATTAAAGACAGCCTACCATGCACTCTTTCACTCAGTCATGATTTATGGTATAGAAGTCTGGGGACATACTACAAGCTGCAAACACATCTTCACAATATAGAAAAAGGTTGTCAGACTAATTGCAAATGCAAAGAAATGCTCAAGTTGTAAGCATTTATTTAAAAGTTTAAACATCCTCCCCTTTTACAGTGAATATGTTCTTAGACTTATGATATTTATAAAAAGAATTTCAACTACTTTCAAATAAACAGTGACGTTCATAAACACAACACTAGGAACTGTAATAAATTAAGAGTACACCAACGTACCACATCTCAGTTTGCAAAGAGCAGCTTATATGCAGGCATTATTGTCTATAATAATAATAATAATAATAATAATAATATTTCTTGCTATTGGGCAAGCGCCCGGTGGCAAGCATCCAACACCCCTACAACATCCTCTCCAAAGCCCGCCTAAACTGTCCCACACCCCTCAACGACACCACATCCTCCTGCAACAAATTCCACTCCCTGACTGTCCTAACCAGCATTGACTGTAGTCCCCGTCCCGTCCTCCGCCAGACCCGCTGCATCTTTTTACTGTTGTTGCCTCTACCCCTATATCCACCCTTATCTAAATGTTCAGCTAGTGCACTCCATCCTCCATCCCGTTCCACTATCTTATACATCTTAACCATTCTTTCCACCCTCCTCCTATCCTTCAGTGAGTTCCACCCCATATCCCTCTACATCACTAATGGCCTGAAACTACTTTCATCCTCTCCATCCTGCCCTCGCCTTCTCCACTTACCCTTCACCCATCTGGCTGCCCTTCTCTGCACCTTCTCCAGTTCCTTCACCTCTACCTCAACATGGGGGTCCCACTCAGCTGCAGTGTACTCAAGAACAGACCGGACCATGGTGTTGTAGGCCTTCTCCTTCACCTCTGAGTTGGTTCCCCTTAATATCTTATCCATCATTCCTAGCACTTTCCTACCCTTTGTGACCACTATCTGAACTTGACTTTTCCACCCAAGATTTTCATGCAGAACAACTCCTAAGTACTTATACTCGGATACCTCACCTATTTCCTGCCCTGCCCAACTATATACTTCCCTGCTTTTTTGCCTTTTCCTTGTAAACCGCACTAGTTTAGTTTTTCTAACATTTATCTTCATTTTGTTTTCAAGTGTCCACAGCCTTATCTGCTCAATATCTTCCTGTAGTTTGTTCTCACGCCCAACCACTGAATAGAGCACACAATCATCAGCGAATAATCGTATTCTGCTGGTAACCTCCAATCCTATATCATTGACCATTATTGTAAACAATATCGGACCTAGCACACTCCCCTGTGGCACCCCTGAAGTGACCTTTCCCTCAATTGACACAGTACCCCCTACTTTCACTCTCTGAACCCTTCCCTTGAGGAAATCTCCAATCCACCCTACCAACCTCTTGTCTTCTAATAGGTCATCCTCCTTTTGCATAAGTTTCCCATGAGGCACCTTGTCAAAGGCCTTTTCAAAGTCAATGAAACAGGCATCCACTTGCTTTCCCTCATCAACAGCTTTCACCAGGTCCTCCAACAGACCGGCCAACTGAGTCTCACATGAGTATCCTTCTCTGAAACCATGTTGGTATTCCCTCAGCCAGTTCTTTTCATTCATCACCTTAACTACGTACCGTGCCACCAATCGTTCCATCACCTTCCCGGTATTCGATGTAAGACTCACCGGCCTGTAACTGCTGGGGTGCGACCTATCCTCTCTCTGCTTGTATATTGGTACCACCAGTGCCTCCTTCCATTCAAGTGGGAGCTTACCTTGTTCCAGTGACCTGTCAAACAGCACTTTGAGATATTTAATCAACTCCTTAATAGCAAACTTTAATGCCCCATTGCCAATACCGTCTGGTCCGACCGCCTTGCTACTTACCAGCCCTCTGATGATCCTAGCTATATCCTTCACTTGAATTCTAAATTTGTCACCTCTTTTCCTATCCCCCTTATCATTCCTTTGCCACATGTCATGTGGCTCAAAGACATCCAGGTATTGCCTTTGTAGCATATCAGCCTTCGCCTTGTCTGTTGATGCGACCAGACCCGCCCTTTCTTTCAACTGCGGAATCCCTCCATCCCCTCCTCTCATCTTCCGAACATACCCATAGAACTGTTTCCAGCTCTTATCTCTCCCTAGAGCCATTATGTTTCCCAAGTACCCATTTTTTGCTTGTTTAATTTCTTTTTCTAGCTCTCTTCCCATCTCCTTCAGTTGGTCCCTAACCCTCATTACCCCTTTGTTTTTCCACTCTGCATGGAATTTTCTAAACTTTCTTTTCATTATTTTTATCTCCTTAACATAATATGGAGGGTCCCCACATGATCTTATCCTTTTTTGAGGGACAAATTCCTTCAGTGTTGTTTCCACAGTTATTTTTAAGTTTTCCCACAAGATTTCTACACTTTCTTCCTTAGACCATTCCTCAAATCTCTCCTTAAGATGATTTTCTGCCCCTTTACCATCCCCCCATCTGAATTGCCATATCACCTTGCACCAGGGATCTACTACTTTCGGCTTCTCAATTCCAATCTCTACCAGAGAAATGTCATGATCAGAGATTCCTTCCAAAACTACAGCATCCCTTATAACATCCCCAGGTCTGACCAACACCACGTCCAGCACTGCCCCCGAATTCTCTCCAGCCCGCCTTGTAGGTGTTACCACTGCCTGCACAAGCCCCCTGTTTACCAGCGCAGCTGCCATCCTCTGCATTACATGTCCCATCTCCTCTGCCCCTTCAATGCACTGCACACCAGGCATGTTCAGATCTCCTGCTACCATAACACACTGCCTGTCCCTAAGCCTGTCAAGCCTCTTCTTGATCACCTCAATTTCCTGCCATCCCTGACTTGGAGGCCTGTACACAGCCAAAAGTTTTATATTCCTACTCCTCCCAATTATATTAATTTCCATCACTTCCGCTTCCTCACTGATAAATTCTACATACCCTAGCAAACCTTTCCTCAAACAGACCATAATTCCTCCCCCTCTCCTGACCCTGTCCCTTCTAAATATCGTAAACCCATCCTGCTGGATTTCGCTGTCCAGCACTTCATCACTCAACCAGGTTTGCACAATATAGTCTACCAACATCAATATTCAATCTAAATAGCATAAGTATCTTCAAAAACCAATTGAAATGTCTGCTTCAGGAACATTGTTTTTATGATATTAAAGATATACAGGAACACTTAATACACAAGAAATGAGTTCATCATTGTATAAATACATGCCATGTAAATAATTCTGGTGTACATGGAGATTGCCATACAGGGCCACTACATATATAGAAGGTGTATTTTATGTACCTACGGAAAATGATAGGGCGTGTACGGGACGAGTATAGAAGTAATTTGAGATAGGGAACTTAGGGTCGGAGCAGCCTCCTTAACCCCTAAATATAGGGTTGATTCAGGCCTTGCCCCCTGGAATATAGGCAACCGACCCAAGACTTTGTAGACTGTCCCAATCCTACGACTCTTGGCAATCATCTGCTCACCATGGACAGTTGGTGTAATGCCTAGCATTGCGTTGTGATAAACAGGAGGTCTTGGGTTCGATTTCCGAACCCACCTTCTGTTTACGTTTGACATTTTTTTCGTGTTGTTACATTGCTGTGTTCGTGTTATTTTCGGTGTAAGTCTTATTTTCAAGCTTGATATCGTTAGTACAGTGAAACAATCGTTGTCAAATGTTAGCGGTAAATTGTTTGAGTCCGTTTGTACTTCTAAATGACGCTGGTTTTCATGGGAAAGTGACGTTTAGTTGGGCTAGGCATGCCTAGCTTAATTGTAACCTTGGAAAAATAATTAAAAGGCACAATCTGATATCCACCCTATTATTCACAAAGTTCCAATATGAGAGTACAATAACACATCATAAACTTACTAGTCAAAAATAACTGCATGATATGCATGTCACAATGATACACGTTTATTGTAGTAATGTCAACATTAACAAGTGAGAATTCAAATCACAGGTGAACACCCGGTTATGTTACAAAGCTCAGGTGCTGTTTGATTTCTTTACAACAAGTGCTGAAACTGAGCACCATTGACTCGAACGCTAGCTTCGCATCGTTTGCGCATAGACTCGCAAAACTCTCAGGCGTTTCTTGGATTATTTGAGCAACTGCCAGTATTCTGGCAATAAGCTCCTCCCCAGACTCGACTGGAGTATTGTATACCAAATTCTTCATCCAGCCCCATAGGCAGTAGTCCAGTGGATTTAGGTCAGGTGACCGTGCTGGCCATCCTATCAACGCTAAATCATTAGCCGCCGATCTGCTGATCCAACGATGCGGAAAAACAAGATTCAAATAATCTCGAACAATGCGTCCGAAGTGAGCTGGTGCTCCGTCGTGCTGGAAAATCATACCTTCCCTGATTTGTAACGGTACATTTTCCAGGAACTCAGGTAATACCTCTCGTAAAAAAAACGAGATACATTTCTGAATTCAAGCGAGGAGGTAAAAGGTAGGGGCCAATTAATTGATCGCCCACTACACCCAACCAGACGTTGACGGAAAATTGAACGTGATGTCCCGTTTCATAAACACTGTGAGGGTTTTCATCAGCCCATTCAATATTATTTTTCGAATTGAAAATGCCATCTCTAGTAAAGGTAGCTTCATCCGAGAGGAGAATGTACAATGAAAAGTCTTCCTGCTGCACCAGCCTCTGCAGGTACCAATTGCAAAACTGTACTCTTGGTTCGTAGTCACTGGGGTTTAAAGGTTGAACCTTCTGCTTGTGGTACGGGTACAATTCGTGCACGTGCCACACCTTCCACACTGTATCCTTTGACACACCAAGCTGTCCCGCGACGCGCCGGGTACTCGTACCAGGGTTTTGTTGTACCAATTCCAGGGTTGCATCCGTCACGTGGTTTTGAAGTAGAGGCGGCCTGCCCAGGTCAGCGTTAGCACCTCGTATCTAAAAATAAATCAAATAAATCACTCAAAACATACACAAAAAAAGAAACAAAGAAACAACGAACAAACAAAATGGGATAAAGAAGCCACCTTAAATGTTAGCGATGCAACGCAAATAGGGGACGTTCATAAACTACGTAGACCACAATTTGACTATTTCAGACACCCCGTCCCCTCTGTCGTCATCCCCTCTCCCCCGCCACGCTACTCGAAGTGGTACTGTCGACCGACAATGGATCCCCCATCTCTCTTTGTGTCTACGTAGTTTATGAACGACCCTCCTGGTATCACACGATAATTATTACCGACAGGATAACGGAAATCTAAGCGCACATTACTACGTTAGTATATCGGATGTTAAACAAATCAAACATAAAATAATGAAAACAAAAGAAAATAACCGAGTAACATGGGACAAACAAGTCGCCTTCAACTATGGAAGGTATTATTAACGTTATAGCAAATGGAACTCAACAATTGTGTATGCAAAATAACCCACTTACCGCCACTAATCCTGTCGTCCGCATACGCCGGTCAACAGCCATAATCGTTCGAGCGTTGGGTAAAACCCTGTTTGGATAGCTTTCGGCATGCAATCTTCTTGCTGCATCACCATTATTGTTCGTGGCACCATAGCACAGATGCATGTCGGTGTATTCATCTAAAGTGTACACATGTGGAGGTTCAGCCATCGTGCAAACTTAAATCGTGCTGTACTTCGTCGTCAGCCTGCCTGTTGTTCTCTGAGACTGAACACTGCACTCCCTTCTGTGTTTAGCACGAGTCGTAGGATTGGGACCGTCTAGAAAGCCTTGGGTCGGTTGCCTACATTCCAGGGGGCAAGGCCTGAATCAACCCTAAATTTAGGGGTTAAGGAGGCCGCTCCGACCCCAAGTTCTCTATCTCAAATTACTTCTATACCCGTCCCATACACGCCCTATCATTCTCCGTAGGTACATAAAAGACATCTTGTATATATATATATATAGTATTTAATGTAATTTAATTTTTATAATGTGCAGTACCTCATACGCTATAGTTTGGTATGCGGTTGTGTCGAACGACTTGCTACAGGGTCTGATTATATTTTGATGTACATAGAAATAAAGCTGTCTGTTGTTTTTGTTGCATGTGCAATAATCTCACTGTACTCTTGTATAAATGTAATTTATCCTATTGTTTATACTCTCGCTTGAGTGGATACACACCTAGATAGAGTGTAAACTTGCTGATATAAATATTGTGTTTACTTGTAGGTATTCATAACTGATGTGTGTCATATACTGTTTTTGTTTTGTACTATTTCCTTGTGATTAATGTAAAAATTATGCTTTCCATGTATCCATGATTGATATAAATATTATGTTACTTGTATTCAAAACTGACATGTTCCATATCCCCAAAGCTATACTGGCTTGCATGGGATCCACGGAATGCAAATAAATAAATAAAAATAAAAAATAAATTACTCTGAACATCTTTATATATTTTACTGCATTATAAAAAATGCTGCTGTCAATGAACAAAGCACTTTAATATTTTTGAACATTTTCACACACAAAAAATGAGCACATGTCCACCACACTGTACGATAAAACCATGATACTAACGAACATTTGTTTTCACCACACTTCAGAACAGTTAAAAACTGATAATATTAATTTTTATAACTATAGCTGTCGAACCTACAAAATCGCAATGTTTACAAACAAATTAATCTGTTTACTCTACGCCCATTCCAAAACAAATTTTACTCTTGTTTTACTCTTAATCCTAATTTCTTTACTCTGCTCCATGAGTAACGTTCTGGAAAGCGTCCTTGTAGAGTATTATTTTGGAACGAAGTCCTTGGGTGTTACCATAGAGTAAATAAGGGTGTTACTATAACCTCAGTAGCATTGGTGCTTTCTTGTGTATGATATTCGGCAACAATAATATATGTTATTAAAGTACTAATATTTTGCGCTTAACAAATTGAATCTGCCAGGTTAAATATTGAACGTTATGAAAATAAGTTGAGTCTGAAAAAATTTAAGTATGATGCATTTCAAAAGTTTTTTTTTTAGTGTATTGAGGAGCCGTGTGCGCGTTTGTTTTTTATGAGTGTGCAATAATTTTACTTTCTGTTGATTCATATTACTTGAAAGGTACTGAGTGTGTTTACGGGAAATGAGGGTGTAGCTTAGCTCGTCGAAAGGCAGTTGTATTGATAAGAGGTGTCAAATATTATCAGACGAGATCCAAACTCGAAATATGGGGTGTGCGGTTAGTACTGCCGGTGAAAAAGAAGCCGCAGAAAGATCCAAAAAAATTGATAAAGATTTACGCGCTGCTGGCGAGCGAGCAGCACGAGAAGTTAAGCTACTCTTACTTGGTAAGAACATTAATTATTAAATTTTGCTTTTTAATGTTGTAATATAATAATAACAACAATGACAACTTGCAATTGGGCAGCCACCCGGTTTTTCAATTACCTCCAAAATTTTCCAACCCATCTCACTGTGACCAACTCTTCCAAAAGCAAATTCCCAGCCCTCACCGATCTCCTTAGCATTGTATGTCTACCCTGCTCAGCTCTGTTTTGCTCATCATTATCTGGGTCGTCTCGTCATTCCCTTTTCATCTATACTCTGCCATGGTTAACAAGTCAGCTGAACTTAACCCCTGCATCCCTCTCAATTCTCTACCCTGTACATCCTAACCATTCTCGGTCCGCTATTATTCACCGTTATAGCGAATTATACATGGGTATTGGGATTAGGGGCAAAATTGTTTGCAGATGATTGTATTTCATGCTCAGTGGTAGGCAGTGAGGTCGACGTACGGGCACACATTGACAGGTTGTATTCATGGACTGTGGAAAACAAAGATGAAGATCAATGTTCGTAAGACTAAGTTAGGTAGGTTTACTAGGAAGAGAGTCATAAGTAGAGGCATTTACAGATGGGATAGGCAAGAGATAGAGGACGCCACATAATATAAGTATATAGGGGTTGTGCTGCAGAGTGACGTTAGGTGGACAAAACAGGTGGAGAGGGTGGTTACGAAGGGGAGAAGAGCTTTAGGTTTGCAGGGAAGGATACTGAATAGGGCTAGCTCTGAGGTGAAGGAAAAGGCATATTGTACAATGGTAGGCTACTGCCTATGCTGGAGTATGCCACTGCAGTGTGGGGCCCAAACGTGGAAGTTGAAGTGAAGGAAATGGAAAAAGTTCAGAGAAGGGCGGTGTGTTGGGTGAAGGGTAGGTGGAGAAGATGGGCAGGATGGAGAGGAGGAAGGTAATTATAGACCATCTGTAGTGATGAAGGAAATGGGATGGAGCACATTGAAGGACAGAAGGATAGGTGAAAGACTGGTCAGGATGTACAGAATTGTGAATGGAGAGAGAGGATGGGGAGGGTTACATTGTCACCTAACTAAGGGGGAGTATAGAGGGAGAGGAAACAACAGTCAGAAGACTGAGAAGGTGTGGAGAATGGAGTGAAGCAGGCAGTCTGTGCTTGTGAGGTTGCTGAGGGAGTGGAATGTTTTGCAGGATGACTTGGTGACGGTGAAGGGAGTTGGTAGGTTCAGGGATGTTAAGAAGAAGGTTTTCTAAAGAGGTGGGAATGTGTAATCTCGCCACCATGTGGCAGCACAATTGTGAGTATTTATTTATTTCACCTGTCTCCTGTCCTTTAATGAGTTCCACCCCAGTTCTTTCAACATCACAGATAGTCGAAAGTTCCTTTTATCCTCACCAGTCTGCCCTTGTCATCTCCATTTATCCTTCACCCATCTTGCTGCCCATCTTCGCACCTACTCCAGCTCCCTGCGGAATATTACTGCCAGATGTCTGACCAACTCTCCCTAACCAAACTTTATGATCACTAGGTATTTCTTATATCATGACTGTGGACCCGTTGTCTTATTACATTTTATCCCTTTTACTACCATTTCCACGTCCCACTTCGATTGTTAGCTTCTTAAGAGGCTCCTGGGCTCCCTCAGCTTCATAACTCCAATCATCCTGCTCCTCAAACACTGACAAGTACTGGACCTGCAGCAGTTCTGCCGTGTCCATCTACACCTTTCAGACTAGCATTTCTCTGTCCTCTTCCTTTACCTTAATATAATCAAACAATTTCCCCCATTTCTTCCCTCTACCCTCCTCTGTTATGTTTCCTAGGTCATAATTTCTTCCCTGCCAAATATTTCTTTTTAGCTCTCTACCCAACTGCCTCATATCTTCCATAACTCTTGCCATCCCGTTGTTTCTCCATTTGGCATGCATCTGCCTGCACTTCCTTATTTTAAACTCTTTATATCATCTCCCCTCCCCCTTCTATTAACAATCCTCTTCCACTGTATAAATGTTACCATCATTTCATCAATTATCTCTGTAAATTCACTCCACAAGATCTCTACACTATGTCCTTTAGACCAGTTCTTGAACTTATCTTGGAAAAATTTCTGCCTCCCGCCTATGCTAATCTCCTCGCCCATTCTGGAACATTACACTATCATTAACCTTCTCAGCCATTTTCTCATAACTCTACTACAGGAATGTTGTGGTCTCTGATCCATTTTGAGTACTACCACACCAACAATATCATTCCCAGTCCTGACTAACACATCTAGTACAGTCCTTTTCCCCTCATTCCGTCTAGTAGATTCGTCTACTGCCTGCACCAAGTCTCGTGTTTAATAACTACGTTGTTATTCTCTGCATCATGTTAAGGCCAGTTTACACCGAAAAAATAACAGGAACAATGTTACTTACAAAATGTTATCAACAAATCCTAAGCTATGGTACATTATTTTATAGCAATGTTGAGAGCAAATGTCTTATTAACATTGCTGTAAACACCGTTACTAACAAAGTTCTAAGAATGGTGAACGGAAGTTAATAGCAATGTTAATGACAAATATGCCTACAACATTGTTGAAAACATTGTTAGTAAAATTTGTTACCAACATCCTTTGAACTAAGACTGCCCAAGAATGGGTCGGGAAAATAATATCAACATTGTTGGTGACAGAGTTATTAACATGTTTC
This sequence comes from Medauroidea extradentata, assembly GCA_003012365.1. Lineage (NCBI taxonomy): Eukaryota > Metazoa > Arthropoda > Insecta > Phasmatodea > Phasmatidae > Medauroidea > Medauroidea extradentata. Next base: position 4,827 of record PNEQ01029493.1, on the reverse strand, counting down.
TAAAATTTATAACTTAGTTGCTAGCAGATGTTATCAACAAAATGTTGGCAACAAATGTTATTCATATTTTTTATAAATATTAACATAGTTAATAACAAAATGTTGGCAACTATGTTCATAACCTGATGTTGACTATTTTCAAGCATTGTTTACAACATTGTTAATAACTGTGTTGAAAACACATGTTATTAGCAATGTTATTGTTGGTGTAAACTAGGTTTTACCCATCCTTTCTGCTCCCTCAATCCACTGTACACCTGGCATATATAGATCCCCTGCCACAACAACCCACTACCTATCCCTGAGTCTTATCGATCCTGTCCTTTATCACCTCAGTTGAATCCCACCCATGCTCTGGTGGCGTGTATACTGCCAGTAATGTGATACCTTTACATTTTATTTTTACAACTTCCTATTCAGTACTCCACCATCCGTTCTGACCCCTCCCTTACACACACTATAATTCCTCCCTCCCTTACTTCCCCATCTCTCCTGAAGATTATGAATTTATCCTGCTGACATTCATTGTCTAGCACCTACCTGCTCAACCATGTTTCCACTGATACTACATCTGCTCTATACCCTTCAACCTTATCCCAGAAAGCATCAAATTTGCCATACACGCACTGACAGTTTACAACCATAATTTTTGTTGCATTACTTTGAGATTTAATCCTACTTTGTTTGCCCCAATGCTGCTCCTCTATGCCTTTTATAATTCTATCTCCAGTCTGCTCTATTTCAGAATCCCAATCATTACACTGTTCTTCCCGCTTAACTCTTACCCTCTCAAAACAACCAGCTGTCTCCCTGTGCAACAGGTTCCTTAAACTCCTCTTTCCGTGTTCTGTCAAGTGCACCCCATCTCTTTCTACACTTTTAAATCCTATCCACTTCCTATTATCTATGAGTGTGTCCCCCAAATCGCTGCACACCCATAACTCATGTTCTGCCACTGCCTTCGCATAGTTTACCTCTGTCTAACCAGCACCCCACTAACCACTACCATTGCCTTTGGAAATTTATCCTTTACCTTGATCAGAGAACCCTCCCAAGTCACTCTTGACTGCTTCCCCTGCTTCCCTATGATCTAGGTGGTTTCCCTCCCACATTAAGTTTCACCACCTTGTCTTTGCTGCTTCCCTTTATAATAGTAACCCTTCCACCTAGGTCCTTGATTTTGGCCCCACAAACAGTTGTCTTGTATACCTGTCCTCTCCTGACTCCCTTTAACTCCACACACTAATGAGTGAATCCCCTAAGAAAACCACCTCTGGTTCTCCCCTCCCTTCTTCCTTCTGCTGCTTGTCAACATCTCCTCTGCCCTGAATCATACTGCCAACCTTCATCTGTTCTACCCTGCACATCTCCATAGAGGTGACTGATCAGTCACACTCATGTTCCTGAACCCTGTGTGTCTACCTGATGACGGGAACAGATTCCATTTCCCAAAATGTCGTTAATGCTGACTGTCTGGAAAATTACTGTGTTTTGTCTTATTGTTTGTGTCGTTTGTTGTATTTCTGTTAGTGTCTGATAGGGTCTATCTACTGTGTTTTTGTTTGGTCTCATCATTGTGTCACAAGTTAACTTATGTTTTTTATTTTTGTTATTTCATTCATTATCTGTTTGTTCCTTGTTTTATTTGACCCGATTCCATTTTTGGAATTTTATGTTGTGTATGTATCCTGTTGACTAAAGCATACTCTGCCTATTTATGTTTTTTGTCTTATTTTTAGTTTTCTTTTGCACTGTTCTTTCAAAGCTCAGATCATTATAGCTTCAACAATGAGTGACAATGAAAATCAGATATGTTTTGTTAATTTTGGAAGCCAGACTGTTCAAGAGTTACCAAAAATTGACCATACACTTGCCAGCTGTATTCTTAGGCCCTACAGATAAATGAGGAACAAAATGTTTAATTCAACACATTAGAAAATCAAATTTAAGAACAAAGCACTACATTTTATACATTAGTTTAGCAAAATCGCAGGACAAAGTAATAAGTTTGTTAGACATATTCAGAAGTGAAATTTCAGAACAACTTTTGTACTTTTATTAATGTTTAGTGATCATACTCTAGGTGCACTAAAATAATATTGTTTTGCTGAATAAACTGATATGATATTAAAGTAGGCCTACTAAATAGTTTTATAAAAGTCTCAAATACTGATGATGTTTTAATTGCCTTAGGAGCTGGAGAATCGGGAAAGAGTACAATTGTTAAGCAGATGAAAATAATCCATGAAACTGGATATTCAAAAGAAGAATGTGAACAATATTGTCCTGTTGTATACAGCAACACAATTCAAAGCTTGATGGCTATTATAAGAGCAATGGGACAGCTAAGAATAGATTTTGCTGATCCAGCAAGAGCGGTAAGTAGAATATTTGAATTTTCGAACTATAGGCTATATGTTTGCATTTTATTTTATTTTTAGGTTCAGATATTTATTGTATCCATTTGATTTGTTTTGATGTTTGTTTTGAAACTGTTTCGTGTTCTAAAAAACATTTATTCAACACCATAGACCTGTACATAGCAGTGGCCACATAGATTCTGCCTGTCCTCTCCTTTGATCCACTTCTCTACTTCAACGGCCTCTATAAAGAAAGTCTCATAGCCATGAACTTATACCATGTTACACCTTTCATCTTTACAATTACAGTCTTAACATCTAACGAACATACTACTTATACTAATTATCATGTCACACTTTCGTATCAGTGAAATACACTTCACACTACAACTGTACAATTTTACGTTTGAAAATCCTTAAATCTGTTTGGCATCTGATTACACGTCCACTTCTACTTATACCTTTAATATTACTTTCATTCATCTCCTGATCGTGTTCAACATTCTGTGATTCGTTAGGACCCCCAGTTTCCTTTAACTCATTATCATTTGGTTTATTTTCAATTTCGTCACCATCCTGCCTTCTGACCTGAATTACATTTTTAGTTTCCCTTAAATGACTAGAATTTTGCCTAATTATATTACCTGTTTAATTAACCACAAAACAAGACCTTGGATTATTGTGTTTCTTTATTAATTTCCCTCATTCCCATATTTTACCTGTTATAATCAGGACATTATCACGGGTCCAAATACTCTTTCTTTAACTGCTGATTTATCATAATGATTTTTTACTTTTTGTTGCTTTTCCTTTAACTGATTCCTATAATTTTGTATACAAGGTTGCAACTGAGATATTACAATAGGCAATTTAGTCCTCAGCTTTCTAGACATTAATATTTGGGCTGGTGAAACCTTCAACCCTGATATAGGAAGGTTGCGATATTCTAGCAACGCAGAAGCTTGATCCTAACCGACATATTGTGTTTTCCGTAATATTTTGCTATAGGCCTACCCACTGCTTTTTCAGCCATGCCGTTGGCTTGTGGGTATCTAGGGCTTTAATTATTTATGTCAAAATTCCATCTGCTTGCAAATGCTTTCAAGTCATACCCTGAAAATGGAATATTGTTAGCCTGCATTGTTTTTCGTATGCCATGTGTGGGAAATATTATTTTAAGTTTCTTTATACACTCAGAACTTTTATTTACTATAGGTACAATTTCTATCAATTTTGTCAGGTAAGCTATAAGAACTAAATAACTGCTATTTCCAAAATCACACTTATCAACACCCACCTTTTCAAATGGGAGTTTTGGAACTTCATGTGGTATAGGCAGTTCGGAATAAAGTGAGCACTCGAAAAAGCCCTGCTAAAGATCTATTTCCAGCCAATTCGTATCTTTCCACGTGTAACGGCTAACGACAGGAAAAGTCTAACCTCCTGGGACACGTCACTTTATGTTTGCGCGTGTAAGATAATTTTTTCAGTCGATAGGTACATATATAGTTTATATAAAAAATAAGTTTATTAATTATATAAAATACAATTATATCGCTGTCGGTTGACTTATTTTCAGCATTGTTGTATTTAAATATGAATAAACACGGAACTATGTTGTGTTATTTCGTTACCAACCATACAAGCAGTAAGGTGACTATCGGTAATGTTTAATTATATGTAGTAACAGCTAGTGATTATTTTCTAAGGTTAAGTATTTAGTGTTCACTTTATTCCGAACGGCTTATATCAATGTTTGTTTAACATTTGCTCTCATAGATTTCACGTGCTTGGCAACTCTGTAGGATATCCTCCACTGACTTCTTCAACCCTGGCCAATAAAATATCTGCTGCAGTTTTTTTTTAATTTTCTTATACCCTAAGTGTGGTTCATGTGCTAAATTTATCATTTTCCTCTTAAGACAATAAGGTGAAATTATTTTGTCATCCCAAAACATTTCATTATAATTAGTTATTTCATTTATAATATTCCAAAAGTATTTAACATTTTCTTTCACAGTATTACTTTTATTGTTAGGCCAACCTTGCAATACATAATGACTCACAATTTTCAGTACCTCATCTGTTTTTGTCTCCTCCTGAAATTGTTTTATCCTAGCCTCACTCATAGATACTTCTATTCTTAAACTATGCTCAACCTCTGTAATAGAATCATCATAACCACTCTTTTCATTTACATCATCACAGGCTCTTGATTACAAGTCAGCCACCCACATTTTTGTTCCTGGCATGTATACAATATTTACATTATGGGTCATTTCATACCATTTCAACAAATTTTTAATTAATTGGTTGCTTCACCATTTTTAAAAAATTTAATTTTTTTTTCAGGTATTTGTATATGTTTCAAGACATCAAAAACACTTTTTTTTATATTTAATGCCCCACCGTTTTATGTTGAAGGCCCACGCTAGCGGTCGGAGTGTGTCAATTTTTGCTATTGCAA